>PVIR01003543.1:27925-87780 GCA_004026965.1 Petromus typicus
AAAAAAAAAAAAAAAGAAATAAAAGACTATTATATGCTACCATATAATTCAAACTTTATTTCTGGGAGGAGTATTGGCCTAATAAACTGGGGAACACTGGCAGCATGAATCTGCAGGGCTTGCCAGGTATTCATTATACTTCTTTTGTTCATATATTTTTGTTACCTCTGATCAGATGCTGCACATGCATTGTGTATGTGTCTATGCATGTGCAATTGATCAGACTCACATTTCTGAGATTACAGAATATCTTATCTGACACATACTCACATTCCAAATACACACACACACACACACACACACACACACACACACACACACACCAATTCTCTCATGGTTTTGCCTTCATACACAGACACCTGAGCAAAGAACACCTGTGATGGGTGCACACTGCTGCCTACCCATGCAATAACTCCCTCCCTCTCTGGATGCTGACTGAGCTCTGACCTTAATTGGGGTGTGAGGTGTTCAGCTTCAAGGCTGTTTTCAAATTTCCCTTGTGGCTAGAGGTGAGGAATAAGACCAAGCGGAAATTGTCCAATGGAAATTCTAGAAAATCTGTGAAGGGATAAAGACAGCTTTTCTGCAGCCTTCTTCAACTTTCTGCCTGAATGTGGATATGGCAAGTAAAGTTCTGATATATCTTTGAGCTATGAGGGAGCATTGAGGCTCCATGCTCTATACTGTGATTAGAAGAAACAAGAATGGAAACTGATGTCACAATTGTTCTAGAATACCTAACTCTACACTTCTTTTGCATGACAGTGAAAAAAGATTTTAATTCTTCAAAGCCACTTTCCTTTCTGGTCTCTGTGCTAGAAGACAAGAATAATTCCCAGCTGATAGAGGATAGTTTGTTGAAGTAAAGGCAAACAAAAATAAAAAACAAATGAAATAAAACAAAGGACTTTTTGAAATGAATTTGAATCTTGCATCCTTATCTTCTAGGTCCAATAGTAAATTCAGTGTAAGTCAAGAAAAAGACTATTGTGTGCTACCATATAATTCAAACTTTATTTTCCTACTCTTAGGACAAAAAGCAGAGTTCACCAAAAATGTGTCAAACTTCAGGAAAAGGAAAAAATAGTACGTCTTTGCAACATATCATGTTACATTGCACGGAGCACCCTGGAGGATGTCATATATCCAGAAAGTCCACTACACTGCCAGTCCATAGAGAAGAAATTGAAAATGCATGTGCAGCAATCTCAGTGACCAAGGCTCCACAGGAGCAGTGTGTCACACTAATAAATGTCCAGAAGCTCATGGCCACCACTTTGAACACCTCTTGTAAAGGCCAAAGATAATTTGTGCTAATCTCATGATGTCTTAGTAAATTCAGTACTAAAATACTTATGTTTTTTATTTCCCTACAGTATGTAAACATTTGTTTTTTGTTGAACTCTGTATAGTTCAGGAGATTTTTAGTTCAAAATAGCCATTCAGTTCAGCTAAGTGTTTCCCGCTCACTAATTTTTTCTTCCATCTGAGTTCATTAACATAACCTGTCACTTTCTCATGCACCCTCAAAAAATGGCACTGGCTCTTACTCTTTCTGCATTTAGCACTTTGAAACATCATACAGCGATTCACCTTTTTTTCTATTGGTGCTTACAGGAGAGTTTCGGTTCCATCCTGGAAAAATAAATGCTTTTCCACGTAACTGATGTCAACAAAGCAGGTAGCAAACTAGGGCCTGACAATGGAGGAAGGGACATGAGATGTGGCAGACCTTACAGGTGAGAGTTTCCTGGGAGGTTTGAACACTTTCCTCTCTCAAGATGCTCCTTGGTTCATCATTCATTCCTTGCAGGGAAAATGCTGGAAATAAAGATGCAAGGGAGTGGGTGAAGTGAGGACAAGCTCTGACTAAGCTGGTTGGCCATAAAGTTTTAACACCTGACTTGGGAGTTGGAGGAAGGCTGAGCTATAACCTTTGCCAGTTTTTGCAGTGTAAGTTTGCTCACTGTGTCTGACTTTGGGTCACCTATAGTTTTAGAGCTGGCTTGGAGATTTCCTGAGAATTTAACAATCAGCTTACAGAAGCCTTTGGAGTGCTCTCCAGCATTTGTTAGAGGAGAACCCTCTCTAAAGTCCCCAGGTCCTAGAAGGCTTGTTGATTTTTTAAATTATTACATGCTTGCAATGCATAATGAATACCTTCATTATGTGGAGCTGGATCATGTACAACACTCCGTAATTCTTTTTACATCTCCTTCCTCTCCTTTTCCCTTGCAATCTTTTGGTCTCTTTCCTCTTTATAAAAGATATGTCTTCCTGTTTCCTGTTGTCTATATTTTGCTCTTTAATTTTTTTATACTTTGGATACAAAGAGAAATCATACAAGAGAAATCATGTGCTGTTTAAGTTTGTGTGTTTGATTTATTTCACGTCTGGTTAAAAGTGCGGTAACAGAAGCAACATGACATTCAGAAACTTGCCACAGTTGCCAAAGTATTTGGTGGTGAGGCCAGCATTTATTACTTGCCCTGTCTGATTTCAGACTTGGGTTCTTCACTCCCATCCTGAAAGAAAATGGATAAAATGAAAGGAAAAGACAAAAATAAAAAGAGAAGGGGAACAATAACAGGGTAAGATTGAGGAAGTCCTTGTGTCCCCTGCATGTATTGTATAAGAACAGAGGTCAACACTGCGGACAGTGGGCTAAAACTGGGTCAGTGACTTCATTTGGGATTACCCAGTAGATTTTACATTTTTTAAGGATATAAAGCAAAGAAAAGCAAAACAGAACAAGGAAGAATATGTGACCAGGACTGAAAATAGCTGACAAAACCTACAGTATTTATTTCTGTAGCCTTTTTCCCCTCACAAAGGTCTAGGCATGATTCTTGGGCCCTCATAGCATAGTGCTAGCTGTAGGTGAGAGTGAAATGGAAGATCAGCCTTTGATACCAACCTCCTATTGCCACCAGTCCTTGGTGTGAACCTAAAAGTTGTTTTGAATTTGTTATCTTTGTTTTAGCCTGAAAAAAACTGAGGCTCAAGGTTAAATTTGCTTGTCTAAATTCGTTGGGACTTTGGTCTTGCCGGCTGTAAATCCTTGAGCCCATGGGGTAGAGTCTCTTCCTTTAGGATTCAGCTTCCGGATGTCATGTTCCTGAGCTGTCTGCCAGAAGTTCATAGCTTAGAAGGGAAAGAGGATGTTCCTTGGATTCCGATATGCAACTAGAACATCTCAGCAATGATCTTTGAAACAAGCCAAGCGCCTATTAAGGAGGAAGCACTTAGTTCAGTCACTAAATTAAGTTCTAAGCGCCATGAGGGAGGTGACAACGAGCTGGCTTTAGAGAAAAGGATGTTCTCTCATCAAGGGTCAGTAGGGAAACCCCAAGTAGGAAAGAGGTGGCCCTCTGGGGACCAGTAAGAGCTCTGTGTGATTGTAGCATAAGGCTCATGATAAAGACAGCAAGACCTCCTCTAGACTGAGAGGCTGGAGCTCGGTTATGGAGGGCAAGTTCTGAACCATGCATCTAGGTACCTATCAGTTTCCATGGACAAGACCATTAAGCCAAGAAGGAAAGCCGTGATGAACACGGTCATTTTGAACTACATGAGATTACTGGGTTAGAAGCGACTGATGACACTCAAGATGTTTTAAGAAATAAAAATAAGGTCTATCGCTAACATGTTATCATTCATCATTGTGTTACTCATATAAGTTATTTATTGAAACAACCAGAATCTGTCATATATTCATCAGTTAATATCAAAAGCAGGAAGATGGCTGTGCTATTTGTATGTAACTCATTTCTCATTTCCCTGCTCTGCTCCATACATAAGGGTCATAACTAGAGGGCTATGGCTTCCAGGGCTCAGTAGCACCTGGACATGGCTGCTGTCTTACGATGAGAGGCACTAGAATGAGTCCAAAGGCAGAGAAGGCGAGAAGCAAGAACATTGTGCTACTTTTCTTTCAACTCACAGCAGCAGCTGCGCCTCCTTCATGCTCTGGCTCACTTGAGGCTGCCCGATAGGGTTTCAGCCTCTGATGGGTGACCTGGCCACTTAGATTTTGTAACCCTACTTTCTCCCTTTATCCTTGTGTCTTGGGGAAAAAAGACTGCCCAAAGGTGTCAGCTATTGTCTTGATGCACCATCCCCTCCCTGGTGTTATAGCATTTCTAGGACTTCTGTAACTAATTTTTGCCTGAACATCTCTGGTGCAGTTAACAGGTTGACTGCTTTCTTCCTGGTTATTTTCTACTCATGAGGTTGTCTTAGCCTGCTCAGGCTGCCATACATAATAACATAGACTGGATAGTTTAAACTAGAGGAACTTATTTGCTCACAGTTCTAGAAACTGGAAATCTAAGACCAGGGTACTAGCATGGTAGGGTTCTGGTGAATGCCCCCCAGCCTTCATATAGTCCCTCCTGCTTGCTACATTCTCATAAAAGACAGAAGGAGAGAGAGAGAGAGAGAGAGAGAGAGAGAGCTCTAGTATCTCTTCTTGTAAGGTATCAACCTTATCATGAGGACCTACTCATGATTTCTAACCTTAATTTCCTCTCAAAGGCTTCATATCCAAATGCCATCACACTGGGAACTAGGGATTATACATTTTGAGATGACACAAACATTCAATCCTAATATAGGTTTTTTCATATTTAATACTGTTTTTGGAAATTAGGAAACTGAGGCAAGGGATGTATTTTCCCCAAAGTTTTAGTAAATAACACAATTTGACTCAAATACAAATCTAACAGCACACTACTGTGATACCAGATTGCCTCACAAAGAATCCAGTAATTAGATATGTATTTGATTATATACTTGTGCTAATACAATTTACCCAAATTCCTAGAACTCATACTCCTTTATGGGAAATGGCCTATATTTTCTAAATCATGGATGGGATATTTAATAGTACAAAGCTAATATTTGTATATTTGTTCCGAGTTCACAAAGAGTACCCTTCCCCATGGTCTCATATCCTCATCTGATTTTTGTTACAGCTATCAGGATGGGTGGACAGACCTAGAAAGAAACTGAAGGTCAGACAGAGCGGGTTAATTGTTCTAATTCCCACAGCCAGGAAGAGGGAGAAAAGGAATGCCTAAACCCAGACGTGCTAGCTCTGTTCTGATGTTCCTCCATACATCAGGTAGACCTGCGGTGTGGTTTAGAAATTAACCACTACAGCAAAGGCCAAATGAGTGAGAGCTGCTCCTACTATTATGCTAGACTTCCTGAGTAGCACCAGGTTCACTTGCTGTTTTTCAGATAAGAGATCTGAGGGCTTGTCAGTAAACCGTGTTGCCTCTTTGAAGTTACCTACTTCAAGGGAAGCTCTGTTCACCAGAGAAGGGGCTTTCTGAGTTTGGTGGGTAAGAAGAGTTTGCAATGAGAACATGCAAAGCACTTGCCTGGTGGCAGCTGGTTCAACTGATACTTTAATGATCCCATCTGTGTAAAAATAGATACCTCTAAAGAACTTGAAAGCATTTTGTTCTCTTAAAATAGGTTGAAAAGCATTCCTTCCTTTTGTTTGCACTCCTAATTGCCTTTTAAAAAATCCTCTTCTGAGAATCTGAGGTCTAGAATAAGCTTAAAAATAATGCCAAAGGTAATGGGGAAATCACAATAAAGATAAGTTTTAATGTAATATCCAGTTTCACACAATTCATCAGGATACAGAGTATTTGATTAACAAGTGAGAATTTTCTGTATACTCCACTATGTTGGGCAGTTTGGGGACACAAGTGGGTTAATCAGAAAGGAAGCCATGTCTTCAAGAAGTGTACTATCTAACATAGGGGTTTAGATACATATACGGATATCTGCACATCGATGTTCTCTAGTCTTAGAAGGTTGTGGTGGGTAGATTCTAAAGTAGCCTATGATCTATGACTTCTGATATCCATGTCTTTGTACAGCTCTCTCCCTTTGAGTGCTTTTAATCAATGAATGTGGCAAAGGTGAAGATACAAGTGATTACATAAGTGTTTGGTGCCAAGATTTTTAGAAGAACTTTTCTCTCTCAGCTACTAACTCTGCAAAGGTAAACTACCAACTATGAAACCTACCTTTGTAAGGAGTTAAGTAAGCAGAAGTTGTCTTAATCAAGCTTCTGATGAGAATCTAGTCCTGGGTGATGTTAGGCAGAAAACCCAGCCAAACTGTTTGCACACTTCTTGCACACTTCTTGTGAGAGAGAAAGTATGTATTGTTCGAGATTGCTAATATTATGGCTGTTTTTTTACACAGCTGTTGAAAACTAACACAACTTTTGGGAACTAGGAATATAATGCACTGATATCGCACCTCTTGGAAAGGAAAAACAAAAACACAGAACTGACAAAGAGAGAGAACAGGTAACTTTACACCTGCACATGTATAATGTTATATATCTTTTCTCAGAGTTCTCTAGTGAGGTAGTACTCCTTTCTCCTCCCTCAAGCTTTTATGAGTTTGATTGACATCCATCTCTCTATGCATTCATTCAATAAATATAAATTATATGTCACTAACTGTAGGGTTTCTCCTCAATGGCAATTAAACTTTTGGAGAGAACTTCCATATATGTGCTAATAATTACATTTTGAGGTAGTACTAGCTAACAGTTCTTAACAGCAGTGTTTAGAATGTGTCTGTGGCATTGATCCTTGCTGGTTCTTCACACACACAGCTTACAGTCTAATGTGGACATAGACATAAAGTACAATTTTAAAAATCATTGCATAGTCACATGTATGATAAGGTGGGGAAGTAGAAAGTATCTTAGAGCATTTATTGCAGATGCCTAACCTAAGTAGGAGGGTGAGGGAAGCTTATCTAGAAGCAGTAGTACATCAGCTGAGGCCAGAAGGATAAAGAAGAGCCTGCCTGGAGGTAGGAATGGAAGGGAGAGAATGGGTTCAGAGTAAGATTTTGTCAGAGGGAATAGCATGTCATGGTCCATGAGGCCAAAGAGAGCTTAGTGTTTTCTTAAGAACTGCACAGAGGTCAATGTGGGAAGATCAAAATAGTGAAGGAAGAGGGCAGTATCTGGTTTGTGCAACACATGTTGAAATCATCTCTGATCCTGTTCTGAAAACTTTCAGGGTCCCTGAAGAATGGTTTTCTGTCTCCTTTAGGATAGGTTAAATTGTGGAAAAGATATAAAGCTAATAAGCAGAGGGCATCCTAGATCTTGGCATATTGTGAGGAAGGTATGGGATTGGGAATTGTAAGTGAGTTCATTGCTGTGGGAACTAGGACATAAGAAAAAACACTTAAATGGCAAATAAACTCAGTTCAGATAGAAGCAGGGAATAGAAACCCCAGGTTCCCAGAAGAGCCTGAGAAGAAGGAAAAGGTCTATAGTTCACTTTAGATACAGAGACTCCATCAGCTTCTCAGACACTCAGCAAGGAGTGGTGTAGGAGCCTCTGACTAGCACACCTTTATTTTAACACAGAATACAGAAATCTGTAAGAATTTTGTACACTTAGTGTTGTACACACAAGTGTTGTCAGGCAGAGAGAAGCTCCAAACTTGAAAGTTAACATCCTGGGTCCCACGGAAACTACATTAATCTTCACGTGCCTCACAGAGCAGCCACCAAGCTAAACAACAGTGCTAGCAGGATAGGCTGATGGGGCTGGCAATTTTGGTCTCTAGTTTTCAAAGTGGATTATTTCCCAGCCTGGTCTTATTTTTGGAGAAAGAAGGTAGCATGAACTTGTCTAATTTCTTACCAAGAAGGATCTAAAGCTATAACTGAGAAAAAGAAATCCAGCCTTGGGTGGTCTAGGTAAGGGAGCCAGCCTCCCTCAGGCTCTGGATTTTTTTTTGTGTGTGTATTTCAATGACCAGAGTAGCTCACATAACTAAAGATGTTGTTAAGTTATATGGTCCAAAGACTCAAAATCTACTTTTAAAAAAAATATCTAATTTACTTTCTCTACCCAATTTACTCAAGTCCTCTAATGGCATTATCATGAGTTGCTTCTTTAAAGTACAGCAGTTTTAATTTGATTCATTTCCTGTTTTCTCCCCGTGGAACTAATATATAATGTCTAACAATACTAGAATGCCTGGGGAGGGTGGGATAAAGGAACAGACTCAAGGAGGTAATGCTCAGGGGCAAAGATGGCAGGGAGAGGAAAGGGCCCAGCAGACAAAGTCTATTGTAGCTGTTGCTTCCATTCTGCACACAATGATCCAGCTGTAAATGATATTGCTGGCCTGGAGAGACCACTCTTACATAAATCTGCAGTTTTCTTCTGGCCTCACATGAGCCTTGTTTATATTCATTTCCTGGGTGGTTTGGGCTAGGATGAACATCTTAACACTGATGCACCAACCTAACTGTATTTAACAAGGCCAGAGGCTGCTGAATGGTTTTGATTTTCCCCCCTCAATATGGATCAGGCCCCAAAAATAAAGGATCATTTGATCTTAGAGATATCAATTTAGAGGTCACAGACTTTGCATATGCTAAGTGCTTTGGTATGCTCTGGGGGGAAGTAGATGGTTGCATTTTTAAAGAATTTAATCATTTTATCATGTAAAAGAATTTTTAGGAAAGTTCTTCCAGGGTCCAAGCCAAAGGGCAGGATATGGTGTAGCATTTAATTGTCTTCAAATGTGATTCTCATTTGCTGTCTGATTATGGAGACTTTCTGTAGCAAATCCCTGTTTCCTCTCTGATGAAGAAGAGCTAATAGTTCCTACAACAGTGATGTGCAATGAGAAAAGATTTATCTGTATTTTGCTACCAAAAGGCTAAATATCATTAGTAGATCATAGCCAAGAAAGGTATAATCAACATTATGAGGATTCATGTGGTAAAGACAGTAAACTGAAATAAACGAGAAACATACTTCAACTTTAGTTATGAAAAAACATAGTGTGGTTGGTGTAGAACACCAAATTCTATTATTTACTAGATATTTGACATGAGGAGTTATTTTAACCTCTGAGCTTCAGTTTTCTCATCTACAGAATGGGAATAAAAAGTTCTCTGTTCTATCTGATTGTCTTGACAGGTAAATGGGTTAGTGCATTGTGGCAGATTTGCTAGAAATCAGACAAACCTGCTGCTTTTTTATTTTTTCTGTGTCATCTATAGACTCTCTTCCAAGCTCCCGGAATCCAGATGAGAATATGAGACTGAGTTCTGGTCGTGGAATATGGATGCAACTGATGTGTTTTCATAGAGTAAATCTTGCCCCTAAAAAATCTACCTTAGGACAATTTATACTTTCTCTTTTCCCATCTGCTGGGTGAATGCACAAAATTCAGGAGAGAACTCAAGGCCCGAGAGAAGGCACACCTACTCTACCTGGTCCCTGAATGACTCTGTGTTGCTCTGACATTGTGACCTGTGTTGGATGATGGCTTGAACTTTGGAATTCTGGGATAAAATAATTTGCCTTCATATATTTACTCTAGTTAAGTACATGATAATGTTTCTGCCGATGTTACCCACCATTATTATGAAGTTCAATGTTACAAGTGTATCTTTACTTTTTCTCTCTCTTGATTGTTGTACTATTAATCTCCAGAACCTTAAGCTTCACAAAAAGAGGTTAATAATAACTAGCTACAGTATACTGTCATGTAGAATAAAGTAAGTGCTTGAACACTCTCCTAATTATCATAAGTTGTGGCCTATGATGCTTTACTTCTTAAGAAACCAGTAATACTTGTCCAGAGGTCAGGCTAGGATAGGTCTATGGGAAAGTTTTGTCATGTTCCTGGCTACTTCACCTTGACTTTCCAGACTCTGGGAAAGAGAAAGAGGGCTAAGAACAGCTTTGTTTCATGACAACTAAATATATGTTTCTGTGGTGCGCTCTGTGGCCTCCTGAAGGCTGCTCAGCCATTTATCTCTCTTATTCCCTGTGACTGTGTGACTCCACCTTCTCGGGCAATGTGTTCTCATGTCCTGCTTTCTCAGGGAAAGATGTGCAAGGCCTCAGTTGTGGCCCACTAGGGCTGACTGTGTTCAACTTTGCTTCCTTTCCTTTTAGAATTCAGCTTTATTATTTGAAAAGAACAGGTCAAATTAGATCAAAACTCAAGTTACTGAGCACACATGTGTTCATCATTACAAACACATATGAAGGTGTTCATTTTTGCTAGGCTTTATTTAACCCATGCAAACCTTCATTCATTTTCTCAACACAGACTTCCAGAGAGCTCCATCAATGAGAGTTAATAGATGAGGCAGATGATCTCCAGGCATCTTAGTACAATAATAATAATCTTTCACCTCCATAAACTATGTTAATACACTTCTGAACACAAATTTGGCTTCTGTTATTTTTGTAGCCTTACCTCATTGTGCTCATGTTTCAACGAATTCTTAACAAATATCTGAGAACTGAGATATTTCTCTTCTTCTGATCTTTGCCTCCATTCTCATAGCAACAGGCTCCTTCGTGATTGCAGGTAGCACAGCCTGTTTGTCCTGGAAGTGCAGAACCATATGAGCCCTCTAGTCCATCTCTCCACTTCCCTATAGGATGCCTCACAGTCACCAGGCAGCAGTCAGGACCATGAGAGTATCTGCTAAAACTAACACGAGCTCCTTGGACTTGTTTGCAGATGACTAGTTAGCTCAAAGGATTCCAAATCCTGACCATGAATTTTTCCTTCTGAACATATCATTAGGTCTGACTATGTGCCAAATCAGCTCAGAGGCAAGATTTTGTAACTGTGCCTTTTCATTCATTATTATTTTTAGGGCAGATATGTTTCTCATGGACTGGGGCACCTCCCTTGTCTTGTCATGCTCGGACACCCTGCTCGGCAGCCTGCCAAGGACTGCTTGCCTAGAGGTGCTGTTGCCTGCCTCTCCTGGGTTCTGGGTACAGGCCTGGGCTAAGGTTGCCTTTGTTCTTTCACAGTGGGCTGTTTTTCCTTGGGCTTGGATAACACAGCACAAGTTATTAGATGCTCTGCAGGGTGGGAGCCCTGAGCCACACAGTTTATATTGGAAACTGGGTACATTGTTCTGTGTTATCTTTGTGGTGCCAGCATTTTTCCTTTTTGTCTAACAGGGTGAATATTATGACATGAGAATGCAGTGGGGAAAGGGTCATGCACAAGTCAAGGCAGCCTGACATGTAATCAAAGGGCCTTTGCTTAGCACAAACACTGGTGGGGGAACTGAGGAGAGGGAAACTATGAGGGTATTGGTGAGAAAACTGTTTAGATTCAGTAATCAGACTTGTAAAGTTATCTTCTAGCATGGTCAGGATGAGGGGGCAAAGAGAGAGACAAAGGACCACAGGAGAAGATGACGTTTAAATCTTGTTGAACATATCCATCAGTCTTTCCCTGTCCCCTTTCTCTATGCTCCCCAGCCTCTGCTGACCAACATTCTACCCTCCACTTTCATAAGATCAACTCTTTTAGATTTTGCATAGATGTGGATCATATAGTCCTTGCACTTCTGTGCCTGGATCATTTCATTTAACATAATGATCTACTCCCATTGTAGTTGTCACAAATGACAGGATTTTACTCTTCCTTTTTTTAATGGATGAATAGTACTATCTGTGGACATGTAACACCTTTCCTTTATTCATTTATCAGTTAATAAATACTTAGGTTGTTTCCATGTATTGCTATTGTACATGATGTTGTAATAAATATGGGTGTGCAAATGTCTTTTTGATACACTGATTTCATTTCCTTTGAATACATATCCAGTTGTGAAATTGATGAATTACATGGTAGTTTTGTTGGCACTGTGCAATAAACACATGCATAAAACATCTCATGGTACTCCATTGTTATGGTCAATTTTTATATATTAGTTAAAATTGATGTAAACTTTAAGAAAAAAAGATAGATACTAAAAAATAAAACTAAGTACTTCCCCAACAAATTCCTTTAGATTGCTCCAGCCATTTTACTTGAGGGCCTATCACCCCTATTATATACACAAAACAATCCACTTCACATTGTGTATCGGTGTATGACTTCAGTGTTGCCCTGTACTTGCTTTTTCTCAGAGAATCTCTTACTTTCTCCTAACCTCTACCCCTCTAAAGCCCTTTGCAATACTATCTGCCTCTCCCAATATTACTCCCTCAGGATTATCAGATTCCACTCCTAAGACCCCATCGTTGCCCCTGTCCTATGTTATCCACCTCCAAGTTGCTGGTTTCCTTGGGGAGACATAAAATCCTCTTATTCCAAGAACTTCACAAAGCAGCAAATTCACTAACGAGTTGGGGGAGGGGTGATGGCATTATCCTCATATAACTCCTGCTGCTATCTTCCAGCTACTTGATTTCTTTCTTTTTTGACTCTCTCAATACAGCTAGGCTTTCACCTTCCCACACTTTCTTCAGTGTGAAGTTAAATTTAACTCTCTTTCTTCCTATGACACTATTTGACAGTGGGAATTTCCCAGTTTTGTCTCTGCAAACTACATATTTCTACATTCAGATGACACTTCACCGTTTACAAGATTTTTCATAAATATCGCCATAGAAAAATATTTGTAACAATCTTATGAAACTCAAATTATAATTCAGATAATATTTGGTAGTACTAGCCCTAAAACCAAGATTGTTATACCCTACATTCAGGGTCCATCTTCCTGTCCAGAGGATCCAGGAACTTCTCTAGAATGAGGAAGGGGAAAATAGGGATCTGGACTCTGAGGATGGAGTAGAGAGTTAGAAGACTGGAGGAGGTAGAGGCTGGGGCTGTGAACGATGCAAATCTTACAGGAAATGTCTCGCTTCAAGTCACCCACATCTTTTCTTTCTCAGACCCCAGTATTTGCCTCTTTACTTTCATTTTCTCTTCCACTAACTGTAGCTTCTGACCACAGCTGCTTTTCACTTACTCCTCCACTTTCTCGCTCTCATCAACATTTCTCAGTGTTTACAATAGTCTGGGTGATGTACTTTTCTTTCCTTGGCTCTCTGTGGAGGAAGGTAGCGCTCCTGCACAGCATTAAGACTGATGTTTCTGTCCTGGAAGCCAGACAGGGCCTCTAGGAGAATTCCATCAACAGGAAATTAGAGCGTCTCTTCTCTGCGACCCTGCAATCTCCTATTTTTCACTGTCACCCTTGTGGTAAGAGTAAGACCACATGTTTCTCTACTTACATACAAAAGGTTGAGGGAAGACATCTCTTCGTTCCAGATACCTTCATCTTCTAAACTTTTATCAGACAGAAGTTAGATACGGTGAAGATCAGCCGATCATTTCTTCCCTTTTCACCTGCTTTCCACACGAGGTTCCCAGCACGCCGCCCCTCCTGGCTTGCCCCCAACCTCACTGGTTGTTACTCCTCCGGTTTCTCTGAAATCTCCTTCTGTTCATGGTGGAGGGCTCCAGAACTCAGTCCTTTTCTCACTTTCTTTCCCTACCTGCTGACTTCCATGGCGATCTCTCTCACTCTCATTCCTTTAAATACCACCCGCATGCCAACAACTCCCACATTTATTTCTCCATCCTAAATCCAGGCTAGCGTGTGTCTGTGCAATCAACACTGCCACTCTGATGTTTAACAAATATATCCAACAGAAACAATTAATCCTGACAAACCTGCTTGACTATAGTTGCTAACTCAACTATTTAGTTGCTCAGACCAACAAGCTAAGAGCCTGGACACTGATATCCAATGAAAATCCAGTTTATATTTCTTAATGTTAAACTAATTCAGAGTCTGCTACATCTTACCAAAGCCTAGACACAGAAGAACAGTCTCATTCATGTTGCATTCTGTTTTAATGTTTTTTTAATTGACCTGATTGGTATATTTTATGCACACATTATGATCACAATTGACCTCGAGAATTTGTACCAGTACATGACACAGTTTAACTCTAATTTTTCTCATTCCCCTGCCCCCCACAACCCACTGCTCCCTATATACATAAGCTTTGTTTCCCTTTTTTACCTTAAAATTTTTTCTTTCTCTTCTTTCCCTCCTCCTACCCCTTTCCCTTTGAATATTTTCTTACTATTTCACAACACCATCACTTATCTTTTTCCTAGTTTGCTGAAGCACTTTTAAACTCATTTTCCTGTCCTCTATTCTTGATATAGCTTCCAAAGAAGATGAATCATGTGACACTTTACTTTTCCTCCCGACCTTAGTGACATCCTTTGATACTCAGAGTAAGAGTCAAAGTTTTCAGAATGGCTTGGCAAAATGATTACATAAACACCTGCAATGTTCTTCTTGTCTTCCCTATATCTGCCTCCTTTGCAAAGCAACTATGCGGTCTCTCCCAGCAAGAAGTGAAATCTATTTACCATGAATCTGGGCTGGCCCTGTGATTTCTTTGGCTCGCAGAGTACATAAATGATGGAGTGCTGTTCCTGGCCTGCACTAACTTGGGACTCCATTGTGTCTACATAAACAAGGCTGGGACAGCATGCAAGATGACAAGATACCATTTAGTCATTCTCACCCTCCCTCCCCAGCTATAGCTAGGTAGCAGTTAGATGTGGGAATATATCTATCTGAGACTAGCCAGCCTCAGGCCACACCAATATCTGACCTTCCGTGAGCAGGTCTCATTGTGAGATGGCAAGTCTGGCCAAGATGATCAGATCTCAGATGAATCATAGATTCCTGAACAGTAGAATATGAATATTGATTTAGGCCACTGGGGCTTGTGGTTGTTTCTGTGTAACATCATTATGGTAATAACTGACATATATGGCCTACAAGGCCCTCTACAATCTACAACTTCCCTTACCTCTCAGACATCATTTTTTACCTCTGTTCAGAAATCTTGCTCCTACTTTCCTTCTTTTTCTTCAATTATACCCAGTTTGTTCCGCCTTTAGAACTTTTGTGCTTGCTATTGACCCTGCCTGGAGTGGTGTTCTCTATGTTTTCATGGCTATTCTTCTTACTTTCAGTAAGATCTAATTAAATGACAGTTTAGGTGGAGTACAATGACGAATATATTTTAAGTATTATTGCATGAAAAGTGAAATATGGCATTCAAGGGCATCTAGCCGGCCTAAGACCTTGCTGTGCACTGCTGAGGCAAGTGTTCATCTCTTAATAACTGAACTGACAGGCAAAAGGTTTCAAGAAAGGTGCAGAGGGTACCAGTGAAGAAGCTTCAGGACATACTTGTTTAACAGCTTACAAGAGGGTAGTGTAATATTTCAACACACGTAGTAATCAGCTCTGATTATCAGCAGGCATCTCCTACCATATTATCCTCCATCTCCCAAACTAATATATCTCTAGGCTCCTCATTTTAATATTTCTCCAAAGTACTTTCATCACCATCTGACCCAAAATATATTTATTTAAGGGCTTTTTATTTGTTTTCAACCCATCATTCCCTTCTCTAAGGATGACATCCAATAAAGGTTTGTATAATAATGAGAATATTCTGTTTTTGAGATCACAAATAGAGTAATTTTAGCCCTACATGACCACTGAGCACTTTGAATGTGACTATAGTCACTAAGAATATTAAACTTTTACTATTATTTAATTCTAGCTACTATACATTTAAATTACTACAGGTAGCTAGAAGCTATCATACTGAACATCAAAACTCTAGGCTGTAAGTTTCATAGAGTTTGGACCTTTATATTTTACTCATTACTATATTTCTAGTGTTTAAGAAAAGAGTTTGGCATGTACAAGTTTTTAAAATACCTACTTACTGAATGAGTTAATGAATGTGGTAGGTGAGAGGGCAGTAGATTGCAAAAGAAAATGTCTACACCCATTGACTTTGGTATACATTCCATCTGTGGCCAGAATGGAGGGTTATTTGAAGGACATAGAAGGTGGGCTTTTCAATTACCTCTCATGTTACTTTCCCAATCTGGCAGGATCTAATTAGTAGGGAAGAATTTTATAACTTTATCAGGGCACATTTACTTCTTACCTTCACCCCAACTAGTTCATAAGAAGGCTGGGCAGAAGAAGGTGTTTTCAATTTTCTTTTTCTGTTCTATCTTTGTAGAGTATCAGCAGAGGAAGGAAAGACTTTGTGATATTTCTTTCTTAGCTCCACCTCCTAAGAACACCTGTGAGCAAATCCAGGTGCTGCAGGATGAATACCAACACAGAAAGAATTGTTCTTCCCAGCATTCTTAGGAAGCCAGAGAGATCAGTGGAAGATCTGCCTCTGCCATTGCATTGATGTTTGCATATCCAGCTCCTGACCAGTACTGGATAACATGTCTTAACTGTCCCATGCTTCCTGATCTACTTGTGAAAGTTCTGGAAATGCCTGTTGTTGCATGGACACTTGTTATGAGGATAGTGCCCTTTTCTGGAAAAAAAAATGTCCTAAGAAATTATAGTAGATAACAAATCATATGGTCATGGAAAACTTACTATATGCCAGGTATTATTGCTCTAAGAATTTTTTTTTTTATACTTATATCTTGTAACTGATGAAACAAATACTACCTTTGCTTTTTCTGGAATCCAAGAGGCTGAAGAATTAGTCTGCCAGTCTGGGAACAAAATTTAGAAGTTGCCAGTAGCTTGGTAAACAAGCACCAGGGGTCTCATTTTCCTGGGCTTTCAGGAATGTAATATCAACTGAGTAGCCCCTCCCACCTCTTGAAACACGTTCCCATTGGACAGGAGGCTCAGCCAGGAAAGGAAGAGTGTTTCCCATGCCAGATAATAGCTTCCGCCCAGAGCAATCAAAATGTCAATTCCCAGCCTGACAGGACTAAGTCTGATATGTAGGACTATTTCTTGCATCCAACTGAAAATACTATACTCCAGCTTCATTTGAGATGACCTGTTCATTTTCTCATGAAAGGATTCTAAACTCTTGGAGAGAGATAGAACTTTCTAGGGTGTGGTCCAAATAAAGCTAGCAGAGGTACTGCTGCAGAGCATGATGGAGGCGCTCCAGGCCATTCCAAGCTTGGTGTTCTCTCGATGGGCTCTGGTAATGTCAAAAAGGGACTGAAGAAGAGAAGGTAAACTCAGACTGTTCAAACCCATAGTTACACAATTAAAAAAAAATAACTCATGAAGTTGAATCATTTCTAGACTGTTTATAAATGTTATAGAAATGCAGTAGCAACACCAGAGCTGTATTTCCTCTTTTTCATTTTCCTTTTGAGTCTTTTTAAAAAGAAGCTTTCAGCTCAGTGTATCATTGAAAATGCCAACAGTAGCTTATTATTGAATAGCTTTATATAATACATAAAATGTCTTTTTCACATTTACCTCAGTGGCTCTTACACCAAGTTATGAAGCAGACAACTCTGTTATTAGTAACTCTCCTAAAGACAAGGGAACTAAGGTTCAGTGAGGCTAAGTGATTTGCTCAAATTCACCTGTATTGTGATAATAATAAATATCATTTACCAAGGGTTAAGTGCCTTATGTAGAGTATCTCCTGTAATGCTCACAGCTCCATTATAGGGTGGAAGTGTTATTCTCCCCAAGAATACTGGGGCTCATACGGGAAATGTCTGGCAACAATCAAACCATCCAACTGGAATGTTAAAATGTTGGGACAGGAACTCAGAGCCCCCATTCAGAACACAACATGATATGAAATCCTGTGGCCTTTCTAATACACATGGGAAATTTATGTTTCTAAAATGTGGTTTAACATGTGAGAAATTATCTTACTAGCAAAAGGGAGACTTTCTTGGGACAATGAAAGGTGTCCTAGAGGTAGAACAGCAGAAGGGAGAGTAAAGGCCTATGAAATGTAGCAAGAGTACAGATCATGCAGTTGAAAACTCTCAACATAGGTCCTTTCAGGCTAGGCACACTCTGTGAGCAAGGCCCATGTCCTCACACTTAAGGGCTATTTAATAAAGTATTTTGTTTTAAATGACAAATTGTATTACTACATGTTTGTGGTACATAGTGATGATATTCCTTGTGGGGAGTTAGTACATGCACTTAACACTCTTTGATTCCATTTTCATCCCCTCTCTTTGCCCTCCCAACCCATTCCATGTTTTGAACCCCTTTAAACTGAGAAAGATCAATCTCCTTACTTTCAGTTATTTCTCCTATTTTTCTCTTTGTTTATATATTGAATTTCTCATATAAAAGAAACTATGTGATATTTCACCGTGTGTGTCTTATTATTTCATTTAACATTATTGTCTCAAGGTGCATTCACTAGTGGCTTCTCTAAATTTGAGTAAATAATGATAATCATCCACATGCCAGGTGACTGGTTATGGACTTAACAAGTATTACGTCTTTCCTTATGTAGCTATCTCTTCACATTTCATTTCATCTCATCTCATCCTATCCCAGTAGACAATAATCACGAAATCAGATTATTATTATTATTTTAATTAATTAGTTTTTGAGACAGGGTCTCACTTTTTGTAGTACAAGCTGGTCTTGAACTCACTGTGTGCCCTAGGATGGCCTTAACTCAGCAGTCCTCCTGCCTCTGCCTCCCAAGTGTTGGGATTATAGGTGTGAGCCACCCCACTCCTCACTGCGATACATGGTACCAGGGACTGAACTCCAGACTTTGTACTTACCAGGCAGATGCCAGAACCACTGAGTTAAATCCCTGACCCTAGAATATTATTTTTAGATCACTATTTCCAACAAGGCTATGTTGACTATGTACTCAATTTCTGAATGATATTTTAGTCACAAGCTATATTTTCAGTCACTCTGAAAGAGCTCTGTTTGCTTTTAAGCATTACTTACTTATAGGCTCATTTTCACCTCTCCCTCAAGTACAGGGTTGCAGAGTAGTGAGCATGGCCGGATTTTAGATCTTCCTCCCTGTTCCTCCTCAAGGATAACCCTGAGCTCCTGAGAATAGGGCAAGAGACCAGGGGGAGGGCTGCAGTGCGGTGGCCAAGTGCCCAGGCCCTATGATGATTTGACTGAGTTCTGTTTGCTCCAGAGAGCTCTGTTTCAGGATATTAGTATATTTCCCAGAAGGTGGGGTGGGGTAGTTGTAAATACTTCACGTTGACTCTCTTTCACATCTAGGACCCTTCAGGGAGGGAATCAATGCTTTATATACACTCTCCCAATGTGTCCACACTCCCAACCCTTTTCCAGTAAAGCTGTGCTTCAGTCAGCTCATATAACTCTTGCTTTCTCCTCTAGGAAGTAGATTACTTCCAGTGGATCATGAGGTCATCTGTTTCATATTCCAAAGCCCATGGGATCTGAATAGATGCATGACCTCCATCTTCTTCCCAAGCACAGTACCCAGGAACTCTTCTTACACTGCTGTGCCAAGCTGTCCAGCAAAACTTCCTCTTTCAGAAATCTCCAGAAAGAAATGGCACCAGCTTATATGTTTATATCTCAAAACTTCATGGAAATAAGGCAGACCATTCCTATAACTTCTTCATCACATCCTACTTAGGCAGGCGTGCAGATTGTGCATTTCAGCAGGAATCTGGAGGCTTTCCCATATTGATGAGTGATTTCATTAAATATCAGTATTTCCTCTGGCTTTGAGGAGAGGACCCTTTTTTACCTTACATGCCACTTATCACTGATCACACACACAGGGCCAGTCTTTAGCTATAATCTTCCCCTTTCTTTCTTCTCATTATTCTCTTTGTATGTATGCTGAGGGAAGAGAGGTGATGCAATATGGTACTAGTGGTTGAAGTGTTGTAGGTTAATTCTGCCTTCTGTCAGAAAATGGGGGTCAGGGTAGGGCATAGTAAGAAGATTCAAAGTTCTGGAAGTACCTTTCTTTTAGTCAACTTTACATAGGTATATATGCAAAAAATGGAAATATTTTAAGTGTACATTTAAATATGCATTTGAAAATTGATAGTTCTATGGAGCTATCACCACAAATTGTAGAGTCTTTATAACACACCTCCCCTGATTCTCTTTCTCCCCATCCTAATCTATCATTATTTATTTATTTATTTATTCATTTATTTATTTGTTTTTGAGGCATGGTCTTACTTTTGTAGTTCAGGCTGGCCCTGAGCTCAGCCTTGAACTCACAGCAATTCTCCTGCCCCTGCCTCCCAAATGCTGGGATTACAGGCATGAGCCACCACACCCAGCACTGTGGGATATGGTTCTGATTACTGGTGGGTGTGAGTCTCCATGCCCGGCATTGTTTTATGTGGTTACTGGGGATCGAACCCAAGTCCTTGCACTTGCAAGGTAGGCGCTGGACCCACTGAGCTAAATCTTCGGCCTCTAATCTCTATTTTTAGTTGTCTTTTTCTCCCCAGGGCTTCTCATCTTCCCACTTGGGACACCCAGTGTCATCTATCATTCTTAACATATTCATGATAATTCTAGATAACATTTTTATTTTCAAGAAGATGAAAATGAGGCTGACATTAAATTACCTTTCCAAGGAAGAAGAGAAAAAAAAGCATTAAGCAGCAGGAAGAGATTATGAGACTATACTGGAAAGAGCTGGGAGAGGATGTAGATCTGGCTTTTTACAGAAGAAGCAGGAAGGACCTGGTGACACATCAGCTTGTGTCATCATGCTCAGCAAATCATTTAGTCCTGAAAAGTAAAACAACTACTTATGTCTAGTTTAAACTCCATTAAAAATATGTATAGACAAAAATACCTCCACTCTGTGTGTGTGTGAGAGAGAGAGAAAGAGAGAGAGAGAGAGAGAGAGAGAGAGAGACTGACAGAGAGAAAGAGAGAGAGAAACAGAAAGCAGAGAGAGAAAAGGAGGAACGGAGGAGGAAAGAAGAAAGAGTAAAAAAGAATGATTACATTTGGGTGGGCTTGGTAAATACACTTCATCTAAAAATATTTTATTGGCTTCTTAGCTGCCAATGTCTTTGACTCACTGGTGATTTATCTTTCATGTACAAATTAATGTGTGTGTGTGTTTTTAAAGAATACAATACTAAGATTCAGGAAATTAAATCCTCAGCTTGATTCTCTTATAAAAAGTTGATCGTTCTAACTCATTTTTCTTCTCTGATTCTTATAAGCCTCCCTGGTAAAATATGTATAATAGAAATTACCTTAATGGTTTAAAGGCTCTTGAAAAAGTAAGAGACATTGTATGGCTGGTCTTACATTTTCATGGCTGGGAGCTGATACTTGTCTTTTAAGTCTGCTTTTTAATTTGGAAAAATGACCAATATATGTGGCTATCTGTCCTTTAAAGAGCTACCATGACTCAAAATTCAGAAGAGATACCTAGAATGATCTTTTTTCCTCTAAAAGATTTATCTTATGCCTTGTCAAAGCAAAGAGAAAAATGAAAAGAAATTTAATTATAGGAAGTCATGTTTTAAAAAAATTCTCTTTTATTGTAATCTTATGGTTAGGGGTTAAGTGACCTCTGTTAACAAGCACAGAAAATTAGAGCACTTTTATAATATTTAAATTGCTACATATTCAAAAGTAAATTTGTTGCATGTGAGTAAATTAAGAAAAAGACCAGAAGGAGCCCCTGCACTCTGACCACCCCAGAGACGAAAAGAGCTCACTGTCACAGGTCACGCGAGAGCCCAGTAAGCACCTCCCTTCCCCTCGCCAGAGTTAAGTGCTGGGGTAAGTAATGCCTTTATCTCTCCTGGACTTTTTCCTTTTAAAAAAAGTTACATATTGTAATTTCCCTTGGCCCGTTGTTATAAGTGGATCCAGATGAGCGTATTACACCACTCCATCTGCCGGTTAGGTTCAAGGCTACCTTTGTGGGACTTACCAGCATGAGGGCACGTGACCTACTGCAGACGGGTTCTGCACCCTATTACCTTACAGTTGAGTCACTATTCCGCTGTAGGCGAAAAGTAGTCTTCATTTTTACCACGGCGTGATGCTATTTTGAACGTTCTTACCCATGCTTTCTGGTACATATAAATAGGAATTTCTCTAGGTTTTAGTCAAAGGAATGGAACTGAAAATCTTTAGTTTGTATGACATGTTCAACTTCTCCAGATACCGATAAAGCCAGCTGACGACCAGGGTGACTTTGCCGATTTAAACTATTATTGTTTAATAAACTGAGGCGTTTGGTCTTCAGTCTTCACACATTTTTGTGGTCAGTATCTCACCATTTCCCAGGTGAAACCTCACTGTGGTTTTATTTATCAGCATAGAGATATTTTCATGAGTTTATTTATTATTTATTTATTCTATTACATACTCATTCCTTACTGGGCGATTTTAATGTCTTAAGAGGAGTAATTCTCACTGATTATATGTCACATATATTTATTCCAGTTTCTGAATTCCCTTTACATTTTCTTTATGTTGACTTTTCAAGAATAGAAAACATATTCTGTTTATTAAGGAACACAACCCTTATCTTAAATATGGTTGAATTTATCAACTTGATTTTTGGTATGTATTGTAGAATATCTTTCCCTAACATGAAATCATATATATTCTCCAACATTTTGTTCCAAAATTTCATATTTTGCCATTTACCTTCATGCCTTAATCCATTCAGAACTGATTAGGGTTGGGTAAGAATTCATTTTCCTTTGCTTCTCCTAAGGATCATTCATTATCCTGGCACAATTTACAAATGTTTTCCTTTTGTCACATATTCTAATACACACAGAACGTATACATGTAGGTATGTTTCTGGGGTCCTTCCCTTGAATTATTTCTTTCTTTCTTGGTCAAACCACCCATCTTAAATTTTATATCTTTTTGTAAAAAATTTATTTGTACATTTTACTATGCATTATAATTAGTCAACATTAAAAATTTGTCCCTGTACATGACATATCCTGATTCTCATTTTGCCCTTTCCTCTGCCCGCCCTATAACCCCCCATCACCTATGTACATAAATTTTGTTTCCATCTTGATACATCAGAAAAATCTCTACACCACATTCTTTGATAAAATGTTTGAAAACTTGTTACTTTGCTTTTTCTCTTAAATTTTAAAATCATTTTCCAAAAGACTGAACATCTTCCTGGGATGTTAGTTGATAACACATGAAACCTATATATCCACTAATGTGAATACACATGAGTGCCTTAGGAAGTCTTTCTTAATTGGTATACGCATTTTCTTCTTTTAATAGAGTGCATCATTTCCCATGAAGTTCTCGCATCACTTGTTACACTTATTCCTGCATATTTTATATTTATAAATGCATGATATTTCTAATAGCACTTTAAGTCTTGTATTTTGATTTGTATAGTTAGTATATAAAATAAAATAGATTTTTATATTACCTTTTTACCCACAGAGCCTGATCAGTTCTCTCAGTGATCTTTTCCTCCAGTATTCACTGGGTTTGCTTAGTCAGTCATGTCATATGTGAAAAATGGTAGTTTGGTGACTTACTTTCCAATCTATCTCATGTTGCTGATTTTTATATATTATTCTTATATTTACCATATGTTGACTGTAGCATGGAACATAAATTACAATTGTGAGAATTTTTATCTTGATCTTGATTCTCCTGATTCTACAGGGAAACTTTTAATATGATATTTACCATTGATCTATTTATTTATTTTTGTGATGATCTTATCTTCCTAGTTTGGCACGTCCTTTTTATAAACTTATGAAACATTATATGTTTGTTTTCTGTATTCATACTGATGACTGTATGTATTCTTCCTTTTTACAAGTTAATTTGAGAATTTATCAGTGGGATGCTTCAAGCACAAGTTAGCTGTGCCCTCAATCCAGTCCTCTGCTCATGCACACACAACTCTACTGGTGTCTCTTGCAGTCAGACGGCATATGGTTCAGGCATATGGTTAGGCCAGTGAGCATGAGTGACGAGTAACCTTCAGTGCTTAGCCTGCAACTATCCTCAGGGACCTTTCATCCCTCTGTGGTGCCTGAGCAGGGGACCTGGGAAGCCACTCACTACTCACGTTAGGCCATTAGTGAGAAAAAAGGAAACTTTTAACATGTGGGTCATTACACATTTTAGAATGTATTATAGAAGTTAACTAATTCTAACCAATAAATAGGAAAAGCCAAACTTAGGTTTGAGGCCTTATTTTCTTAGACATTGTTATATATAGCTAAATTTAGTGCGCTAGAATTTTACTTTAGGACCTTTAAAACTAATTATATGAATCAGATTGACCTGTAATTTTCTTTTAATTATGTTGTTGTCAGTTTAATTTTGATGACAATGCTAACCTCATAAATTGATGTAGGGAATATTTCCTCTTTTCTGTGATCCACATTACTTTGCATGTTGCAAATTATTTTTTCTTTTAATGTTTGGGATGACTTTTCCAGTCTGTTTTATTGCACAGGGAAAAATTTTAAAACATCTTTAATGGTTACAGGCTCAGGTTTTTGTTGTTGTTGTTGTTTGCTTTTTAATTCTCTTAAGCTGATTTAGTAAATAATATTTTTCTGGGGACTTTTCCTTATTTGTTTTCACATTTTTGACTTGCAATTCATTTGCTCTTATTTTTAAAAATCTCTATAAAATATATAGTTTGACTCTTCACTTATTTTCTTCCTCATTCAATAGTTTTGCTAACCATTTGTCAGTTTTATTGGCCAATGCCTAAATATGTGGTTTGTAAATCCTCTCTTCATTTCTATTCTTGTTTTTATTATTTTCTTTGTGTGTATTCTGATTTTCTTCTTATAATTCTTTTTAAAATTGACTTTACTGGTACATCTTATACATATATCATGATCACATTCAGCTTTGAAAATTCTTAGTTTTGATGTTTAAATCATTAAATTTTAACTGTTTTGCTAAATAATTATTCCTACTAATAAGTACCCACATTTATTGGTCTTAAAAATAATATTTTCATTAGCATTTCATTCTAAATGTTTAAAAATTTTACCTCTCTTTCTAGAGTTACAAATCTATGGATTTTATTAATAATTTTTTGTAGTTTTTTACTTATAATGTAAAGAACTCGATTTATATTTTATCAATTGTTCAATATTTATTGATATCAGCAACAATATTGAGTGGATTTTCTGGTCTGTAAGACACAAAAATTCTGAAATGCTGAAGTTGAGGAGCAATTAGTGTGACCTCTGAAGGAAGTGATGCTGGAAGCTGGAAGCTTTGTTCCTATTAGCAGCATCATGGCCTTGAAAAACACCCCCTAGCTTCCTACCACTGTTCTTTTGTCTGTTTGCTGTCTCCAGAACAATTTATTTTCTTTCTATTTTTACATAAGTAAAATGTCTCATTTGTGCTATTGGTGTACTAATTTATTTACAGGAAAGGTAACTAGGCAGGTTTATTTTCTATTTTTAAACAAAGAGTTCAACTGTTTTAAAAATACAAAGAACTTTTAGTTTGTCCAAAGTTTTGTATGTGCTTCACTGGGTATGTGAACATTATAAATATAGGTATTCATATATTCCCAGGGAGATGTATATGACTGAACTCAACTTTTAATGAGACTCATAGCTGTGTAAAGTTAGTAACTCAGGAGCTGTGCTCGATGATTTGTTCTGTAAACCATCTGTATGTTACAGGATGCGTCTACTTTTTTTTAACCTGTGCCCCTTTACCGTTAACCATGCCCCACCACGACATCACTAAGCACTTCTCCAGGTGCCTCTGAGATCCTTACTTCTAACTGTAAGCTGCTTTATGCACTCAAGTAAGCATTTAGATATCATGTAGGTCATAGCACCATGCACTGTGAGTGCTGGAGAGGTGGTGAAGAGAGCATCCATATAATGAGTGCATGTTGCATTTCAGGCATTCAATTAGTCTTACCATCTATCTATATCTCTATCTACCTGTCTGTCTGTCTGTCTGTCTGTCTGTCTATCTATCTATCTATCTGTCACCTATCTGATCTCTGAAACAACTCTGTGGTGTAGGTGCCATGATAACATTTTTAAAATAGGCATTCTGAGATTCACAGTCTTTAAAATAGTTTTCTAGGGTTACATAGCTAATGAGGAGAAGAGCTGAGAAGTTGGGGTTGGGGTGCATGGAAGGAGACATTCTATTCCTAAGTATTTTGTGGTTTGGCTACAAATGAAATGCAATGAAATTAGAAGACTAGTAGAAGAAAGAATGGGAAGATTGGGTGGGAGGTAATTATGAGGGTCTTGAATATATGGTTGAAATGTTTGTTTTTTGTGCTTAGAAATACCTTTAGATAAAGTTTATTTGATGTCCATACAATGCTAACATCTTTAAAAATATAATCTCATTTTTATAGCCCTGTCTTCCTTTGAAATAAATATCATTTCCATTTTACAGATGAGGGAACAGAGGCATTCAGGTGTTTGTTTAACAACACTCAGCTAATTAGTGAAAAATTTGGGATTTGAACTTAGATTTGTGTGATTTCAAAAACCACATTGTAACAGGAGTAAAATGTGTATATGGTAGAACATACAGTCCTTAAGTGTACCATTCTATGAGTTCTGACAAAAAAGATACATGGATGCCGAAGATATAGCTCAGTGGTTCTAGTGCCACCGACAAGGTCCTGAGTTTGATCACTGGTACCCCTCACTCCCAAGGATATACATGAATATCTGTATTTCCATGTAATCAAGGTAACTCTCTAAACAAAGCAAAACATTTTCCCATGATACTTCTCTCTGATCAATCTTCACTTTCCAGTGGACAGCACATGCTGTGATTTCTTTCACTATAAATAAGTTTGGTAAGTTCAGCAATTTCATGAAAATGGAATAATATAATAAATATCTTTCATGTTGGTCTTTTACATTCAGCGCATTTTGAAGTTCACACACATTTTACATTGCTGATAGTTTATTCTTTTTGTTTTTTGACTAGTATTTCATTGTAAGAATATATTGTGGCGTATTTATCCCTTCCCTCTATAAACATTTAATCTGTTCTTGTTTGGGGCTGTTACTTATAAAACTGACATAAACATTCCTGTACAAGTCTCACTGTAAACACGTGCTTTTACTTCTCGTGAGTAAATAATCTAGAATGGAATTCATGGCTGAGTTATTTACTTTTCTCTCACTGCTAAGACAAAATATCCAACACACAAAGTTTGAGGGGAAGGGGTTCATTTTGTTTACGGTTTGTAGGGGTTTCAGTCCATAATCGGCGGGTTCCAAGGAAAGGGGCAGAGGGACAACAGTTCATGGCAGTGGAACACAGAAAAAGCCACAAACAACAATATCTTTCTGCTACTTTTATTCAGAAGACCGAGATGAGGGCAGTGTCAAAGCACTCAGGTGGCTTAGTAATCACATGCCCTTAATCCCAGCATCTCATACTTTAGATTCAGCTCCGCCTTACAAGACCCCTGAGGGACATCTACACACAGCCATTGCAACAGCCAGAGGAGATGCCTTCAATTATGAGAAACAGCACTTTTCTGATGTCATCAAAGTCTTTCACATTCCCAGAAGCAGGATGAGAGATTTCATTGTTTTGTGTTCTCACTAGATGTTGACAGTCTTATTTTATTTTATTTTATTTGTGGCCTCTGAACATTTTGTTTCTAAAATATTTATTAGGACATGTTTGTGACACGTCATAATTATATTAATCTTAGAAAAATTTACATATACATATTGCATTTTGATAACTTTTATTCCTCCTTTTATTGTCTCTTCCTCCAATTTCAGTCATTTTGGCTGAAGGTGTGAAGTGGTGTCTGATTGTGTGTGTATGTGTGTGTGTGTGTGTGTGTGTGTGTGTGTGTGTGTTTAGGTTTTTTGAGACAGGGTCTCACTTTTGTGGTTCAGGCTGGCCCTGAGCTCAGCCTCAAACTCACATCACAGCAATCCTCCTGCCTCTGCCTCCCGAGTGCTGGGATTACAGGCGTGAGCCACCACGCCCGGCACTGTGGTATATGGTACTGGTTGCTGCTGGGCGTGAGTCTCCACGCCCAGTATTGTATGTGGTTACCAGGGACTGAACCCGGGTCCTTGCACTTGCAAGACAGGCGCCGGAATCACTGAGCTAAATTCCCGGCCCATGATTGTGTTTTTAACTTAATTATCATCTCCCTCATGACATGGTGATTCCCTTTCATATCCTTGTTGGTCATTCACATAGATTTTGCTGTTACTGTTAGATGTCTCTGCTTGCCCATTTTTATTTCGTTGTCTGTCTTTCTTTTTTTTTTCAACTGGTCTCATTGTAAGTCAGGCTGGCCTTAGACTCATGGTCATTCTCCTTGCCTTAGTCCCCTAATGTTGGGATCACAGGAACGAGCCACCATGCCTGGTCATTTGTCTACTTCTAATTGAGTCATATGAGTTATTATATATTCTTGTTTGAAATTCTGTATATCTGTAATGTGCTTGCATTAATTCCCTTTTTGCTCGCCTCTTTATATCCTTAATGATATCTCTGAGTGAATGGCAGTTTTAATTGTTGATGTCCAATATTTGTTTACTAAGAGTACAGCTTTTTAGATCCAATCTCATCTTCACTAACCCTTCAATCCAAGTTTTATATTGGAAATTTTGTAGTTTTAACTTTGATGCATAAAGTTGTATTACTTCTAGATTTTTTAGAAGTTAATTGACTGTACAGGCTTAGGCTTATTTCTCTAGCTTGTAATTGTTTCCCATTGATATATTTTCCTTCCTTTACATTATTTCTTTTCTTTCTTTTTTAAGGCAGGGTCTCACTTTGTAATTCAGGCTTGCCCTGAACTCACTTTGTATTGGGTTAGTCTTAAACTCAAGAAAATCATCCTGCTTCTGCCTCCTGAGTGCTGGGATTACAGACCTGAGCGACCACACCCAGCATTGTGGTATATGGTTACTTGGAATCAAACTCAGGGCCTTGGACTTGCTAGGCAGATGCTGGGACCACTGAACTAAATCTTTGACTCCCTTTACATTATTTTTATTTTTTTGAGACAGGGTCTCATTTTATAGTTGAGGCTGGTCTTGAGCTCAGCCTCAAACTCACAGCAATTCTCCTGTCTCTGCCTCCTGAGTGCTGGGATTATGGCATGAGCCACCATGCCTGGCACTGTGCTATATGGTTCTGATTATAGTGGGTGTGAGTCTCCACACCCTGCATTGTTGTATGTGGTTACTGGAGACTGAACCCGGCCCTTGCACTTGCAAGGCAGGCACCAGAACCACTGAGCTAAATTCCCAGCCCCTTTACATTATTTTTATAGCACTCGGCTTTTTCTTAGGTTCATGTAGCATGAACCCTCAAACTTGCTATTTGTTTTCAAAAATATTTTAGCTTCACAGGTCCATTTATTTCTATATAAACTTTAGGATAAACTTTAAATTTTTTACTGGAGTTGCACTAAATCTGTAGATGAATCTGGAGAGAACTGGTACCAAACCCAGTCTAATGCAAAAGATGATTTGTCACCCTGCATATTTAGACTCTCTTTAATTTTTCTCAGCAATCTTTTACAAATATCAAATCTTGAATGTTTTGTTTACAAAAAGATTTATTCCCAAGTATTTGCTCTTTTTAATGTTATTGTAAATAATGCCTGAAACTTCCATCTTTCAGTTGTTTGCAGCATTATATGGGGGCATATTTTGCTTTTATATACTGACTTGTTGTTCTTTGGCCATGGAAGGTTTACGACTAATGTAGTGAAATGATCAGAGGCATGTTAGGTAGACTGATCAGAAGACTGTCAATGGCCAAAGCAGTTAGATCCATCCCCACACTCTGAGACACTGAGGTAGGGTCACAAGCCATAATTGTGACCTCAGGTAACTGCTGCACATTTGTGCTTGCAGTTACATATATTTCTCCTGGACAGGAGAATGGGAGTAGAGAGTTGAAAGGCCAGATGTCACACAGGAAGCAATACGACCCCTCTCCCTACTCTAAGTATGGAATCACAGAGGTGACCTCCAAATGTGTGAAGCTTGGATGGACATGGCTATTCATTTGCACTTGATGCTAAAGCTCTTTGCTTGTGAGTTGACAATGACTGTGGTACCTGTGGGATGAGGGAGACTTGCTATTTGTGATGTTGAAGTGAATTTCAAACATACATTTATATACAACTTTTTAGTTCATTGCTCCATTCTTTTATCCCAGACTTTCTGGGAACAGCTCAGGATTCTAACTAGGGTCCTTATAATCCTAAGTCATTTCCATTTGTCCTCTATCCATTTGTCTTCCTAAGTCACTGGGTTGAGCTAGAGAAAGCGTTCAGATTCCTTTTCACTTCTGTTCACATGAACGATTCAAAACTTTGAGCTTATTATTTCATGAAGGCAGAGATGTTGATAGAAAGCTTTTAATTTCCTCAGAAGATAGAAAAATTAAAAAAAATCTGCCTTAAGCATCCTTCTTCTAATTTCGACAAATATAATTTAATGTCCTTCCTTAATATGACTTAAAACTTCAAAGTAAGTTCCATATCATGAATAAAAAGAAACCAGACAATCTTTGAATATTTATTTTCAAACTCTTTAGGCTTACAAAAGTGTCAATGTGCTCTTTCCTGCCACTTAAATATATTTATTTAAAGAGAGCATTTCCAAATGTCTTTACCGGCTGCAAACTGCACAAGAAGGCAAGACATGGATAAGACTGAGTGGCGACTCGGGACAACAAATGCTATATATGGTTTTAAAGACAATGGATTTGAAATCTTATTTGTAAGTCACCTTCTGTAGCTCTAACAGTGTTTGTAATTACAGAACTTTTCAAAGTTTCCCAGCATGCCATGAACTTATTATACCTAGTGGGTGGTTAAAGTAAAGTGAGGAAAGTTTTGCCACTTTGACTTCTGGGAGGCCCCTCCTTTCACTGTATATTTAACATCCTAACATCCACGGAGGTGAAGCGACTTGTGAAAGTCACACAACTAACCAGGAGCTGGATTTGGATAGGGACTGTCTCTTGGGCTTTTGAGCAATGATTCTTCTGTCACCCCATGTGACTTTCTCCTCCACTTTAAATTTTGTGTTCTCAATAGGACTCCGGTATCCTCATCTGGTCCCTATTACAATACTGCCAAGAACTCTATTGCCCTCATCAGTTTCTAGACTCTTAAATTATAGCGTTCCATCCCGTTTCCTTCAGGCACTGTTCCTTGGGTTTCTACCGGGGCCTATACTGAATCTGCAGGGCCAGTGTTTAACTTAGGTTTAGTAGTTGTTTATGCTTCCCTATGGTAATCCTTGTTTTTTTTAATAATAATATTTTAGTTTTATATTGTATAAATATGTTGAGGTTTTATAATGCATATTTGAAATAAATAACCATTCTAAATTATAAACAGAAATGCCATTTCAGAGATTATAATATAGTAAAAATATTGATATTAAAATTTTATAATATGTATTTTAGAACAGAACATATTTAAACTTGTGTGTATATTTAGAAAGAGAACAACATTCTGAAACCAAAAAGGAGGTTGAGGTTCTCTTACTAAATTTCCTACAGTAAAATTTTTCTCATTTGTAAAATACAATGGCACGCAATACATCGTTTATACAGTCATAACGTATATCCACTAGGCTTATCCATACATGTATAGTGTTACGGTTTCACTTTAGCTATACCCCAAAGCCTCATTTGGTCAGAGGTAGCTGAATCTGGAGTCTGTGGTGGTAGGATTAAGGGCACGTAGTTACTAACCACTCGGCGTGAGTGGGAGGTTTGATGCCACCATAATGCCCATAGAATAGTTGGCATAAAAGAGGCAGAGAGACTCACAGATGTCTTTCTTCCTTGTTGCCATTGCTCCAACATGGGCATCATGAGCTGCCCCTCTTGTTATCTTGTCTTGTGAGCTCCATAGTATTTCTCCTCTGCCCTGATTCTTTAGCATTGCAGTCTTGAAGCTAGCTGATTATGGACTGAAACCTCTATGCACTGTAAGCCAAATAACTCCCTTCCCCTGTAACTTTAGTGACAGGTATCTTGTCTCGATGAAGAGAGAAAAGTAACTATACACATATCCTTAATACAAAAGTCTGGTACCAGAGAAGTGGGGTCACTGCCATGACATTACCTGGCCATGTGGCTCCAGAGCCTTTGAAACTGGCTTGTGAAAAGAAGAGTTAGGAAAGACTCAGAGATGCTGGCTACAGAAGTAGCATTGAAATGGCTGTTTTGTATGAGAGATTCTAATCAGAGATCAGGAGGTTAGAGAACTGGAATAGACCATGCTCAAGAAGTTTTTGCTAGGAAGAAAGATTGTATCATCTGCTGAGTTCCAGAAGGGATGTGTTATGGCTAGACGGAAAGTTTTTCTACATTTTACTCATGTTCAGAGACTTTTCTGAAAGATTCACAGCTTCCAGCTGAAGAAATAGAGCTGGAAATTCTTAGGCTATTCTGAGTGAATATTCTGGTCAGAGGTCAGAAAACCAGAAAGCTTGCAAAGATTTGGCTTGACAGTTTTCTTCTAGGAAGAAGAACACTATTAGCTGTTAAACTCCAAATGAGGTGTTACGGCTTGGCAGAAAGTCTGTCTGCATTTTGCTCATGTCCAGAAACTACCTGAGACTGATATTAGAGGCAGTGGATTAACTAATCATGCAGAAGAAATTAAAAGCAGTTAAATATTGAGGAGGGGTCTGGCTACTGCTGGGGACTTTTTCCCATATCTATATTAAGAATAAAGAGCAGAAGCCCAGCAAAACGATTTAAAATGTTTAAAATGTTTTGAGCTTGGCCAGAAAGGAAGCTCCAGAAAAGCTGTAGACTCTCAAGATAGAGAAAAGGAGATATTGATGATTGATAAGGAACTAGAGAATACAAAAGATGCACTGAGGGTATCACAGAAAGCATCAGGACTCTACCTTTTCAAGTCTCAGAGTTGGAAAAATGAAAGATTTTGCTTTGAAAAGAAAGGACCAAAGCATCATTTTCCAGAATGGTGGTAGCTGCACAACATTCCAGAATGGTGGAGGCCCAGGGAAGTTCTTAAAAAATAGTGGAGGCCTCAGCAAGTTGTTCCAAAATGATGACAACCCAAGGAAGTTGTTCCAAAATGGTAGAGGCCTAAGTAAGTTGTTCCAAAATGGCAGGAGCCTGGACAAATTATTCACAAAGTGATAGCGTCCTAAGAAAGCAGCTCCAAAATGACAGCAGCTTAAGCAAGTTATCCAAAATGGCAACAGCCCAAGGAAGTTGTCAAATTTATTTCAGCCTAAAGAAGTGATTCTAAAATGGTGGCAGCCCAGGGAAGTTGTTCCAAATGGTGGAGGCAAAAGGAAAACAAAATGGTGGTGTCCGAAGGACATTATTCCAAAATAGCAGCAGCCTGGAGAAGTTGTCCCAAAATGATAGAAGCCTAGAAAAGTTGTTCCAAAATGGCAGAGGCCAACAGAAGTGGTTCCAAAATGGCAGCAGCCTGGAAAAGTTGTTCCAAAATGGTGGAGTCCAAAGGAAGTTGTTCTAAAATGGAAGCAGTCTGGGAAAGTTGTTCCAAAATGGTGGAGCCCTAAGGAAGTTGTCTGATCTTTGTTTAAAGTAGCTTGAATGACATGCCTCATAGGAACAACTAACAATATCATTATAAGTTATATTTATTGATTTCTTATTACATGCCAGGCACTATGCTAAGCAATGCGTAAATTATGTCATTGAAATTGTCTGCCTTGTGTCATTATTTCATTTTAGTAATGAGTTACAAAGGCACAACCCAGCAAGTGATATATTTAGAGACAGGTGTGGTTATCCTACCCTGTTTAGTACTCTTTCAGGTATTGGCCTCATTCTCTGAGCAAGGAGGCCCATAAATGAGGAGGCCTGCCTTATCTTCCATGTCTTTCAATTCTCTGCCCAGGGAAAATCCTAGCATACTGCCAAGTACCCAATAGTTTTTTTTTTGTTGTTGTTGTTGTTTTAGTTTTTTTGAGACAGGGTCTCGCTTTGTAGTTCTGGTTGGCCCTGAGCTCAGCCTCAAAATCACCTCACAGCAAGCCTCCTACCTCTGCCTCCTGAGTGCTGGGATTACAGGCGTGAGCCACCATGCCCGGCACTGTGGTATGTGGTACTGGTTGCTGCTGGGCGTGAGTCTCCACACCCAGTATTGTTATGTGGTTACTGGGGAATCGAACCCGGGCCCTTGTGCTTGCAAGACAGGTGCTGGAACCACTGAGCTAACTCCTCACCCCCCCCAATAGTACTATTGTTTATAAGGTACCACACTATAGTAGCTTTGAGAAGGGTCTGCTGAAAATGAGATTTTATAAAATTAATTGAGAGTAGATGTCTGGGTCACGCCCAGGCTTCCTTGTCTCAAATCCAATGTTCCCTTCTTAATTACTTAGCTCTTATTGCCATCACTTTCTGTAAAATCAAGTTATAAAGATGCTGCAGTTTCTACTGGCCCACTAGAAGCCAGTAATTTTATACTGATAATGGCTTATCTGGTATCCCTTTAAGAATGTGTTCAAAATTCCCAGGATGTTCTTTAGCGTCTAATTTGGAATAGTAAATAAGAAAACTAATGTTTAATTACTTATTATTTGTGTTCTAGTTCTGTTATTTTATTTTATTATCTGATCTAACTACTACTGTATTGAAAAAGTATGATTAATAGGCTTATAAGACCATTTCTTTCTGTCTGTATGTAAATGAATGGCATAAGCCTAAAAAGGATTCCGGACCAGACATTCAGTCGACCTGACTATCTGATCCAGCAAAGCCTAAATCATCCACTGAAACTCAAAAGATCAGTCATCACCTGTCTTTGTGTCGATAAAGAGCTAATCTGGATGAGGAAACAGAATTGTGTAGGAGGATCCAAGTGAGTGAAGAATGTTTAAAATAGGGGTAGTTTAGTTAGAAGTATTTTATTAAGAAGTCAAAACAGTAGCTAAATGAACCTCCAAATGTGAGATAGATAATTACTGGGACATGTAGAAGGAGCTGCAATGAAAAGATCCTTGAAGAAGCTCCCAGAAATTTACATCAACCTGTCCAGATTGGATCACATTATGGCTTGTGTCTGATACTCCCAAAGCCTTATGTGGTCGTACATGGGGCTTATCAGAGGTGGCTGGATCCAGAGTATGTGACCCTAGGATTGAGTGTGTGATTTGGGGATTATGTGATTCTGAAATTAAGGGTATGTGATTATTAATTGGTTTGGTGTAGTACTGTGTAGTTAGTGTGGATAAGGGGAAGGCCCACCATGGGTGTGAGAGCGACTAGCCCCAAAGGCATATAGTCCTAATTAAGGTCTAAGAGACTCAGGAGGGCTGCTGCTGTCATTTTCTGCTTGGTGCTTCCTTCCTACTTTGTTCCACTGCTGCTTTCCTAGCCTTTGCCCACCATGAACTGTCTCCTCTGTATGCTCAGCTGCTATGTTGTCCTACCTTGGAACCAGCCAGTTATGAGCTGTGAGCCAAAATAAACTTTTCCTCCTTTAACTCAGGGGGTCAGGTAATGGGTCTCAGCAAAAAGGAAAGTAACTAAGTGATTATCTTAGAATTGTAAAGTAGCTAAGACATTATAATTTATTTTAGTTTCTGGAAGTTTAAGGATCAGAAAATTGTATTTTAATGAAATTACAACTTTGATTTTGTGTGTATGTGTTTTTGTGGGACTGGGGGTTGAATCAAGGGCCTTCACACTGAGTTACATTCCAGCTCCTATTTTATTTTATTTTATTTTTGATACAGTCTCACTAAGTTGCCCAGTCTGGACCTGAATTTGCAATACTCCTGCCTCAGCCTCCCAGAAAGCTAGGATAATAGGCACGCACCACCATGCCTAACTTAGTTAGTTTGTTTTAATCTGGCATCCAAGAGGTGAAATGAGGAAAGCAGATCCCACACACACACACTCTCTGCCAACTGTGTTCAGGATCTTCCTGAGGTTCAGTTATAGTGGAATACTTCCTTAGGAACTTTTCCATTCAAAGCTGGATGCATTTCATTTATATAAAGGGCTTAGTCCCTTATGATTCCTGTCTAGAATTATAGGTAGGGCTGATTGGAGCATGCGCAGCTCAGGACAAGCAACTCCACAGTACAAATGCTTCCATCCTCTCCTTTGTTCTCATGGGAGCCTTCACTAAATGGTTCCATTTTCACAATGAGCCTGAGGACAGGTAGAAATATTACTCCAAGTTCACAAATAAAGAAAATGAGGCAGAGGCAGGAGGATTGCCATGAGTTTGAGGCCGGCCTGGGCTACATAGTGAGTTCAGGACCAGTCTGAATTACAAAGTGAGACCCTGTCTTAAAAAAAACAAAACAAAGCAAAACAAAAAAATAAAAATAACAACAACAAAGAAATAGAAATTTAAAAGTTAACTTTTTGGAGACTCTGGAGCCATTATTCTGCAGATCATTAATAATAATGCATCAGTTGGTGATCAATACGATTATTTGCTATTCATGGTCCAGTCTTCTCCACTGCTTCTCAGGATAGGGAGTAAAAGTCAAGGAAATTTGAGTCATGTGTGTGTGAATGCTTTGTAAATTCATACAGAATGCTCAAGACATGAACTGTTTTGTTTTAATGAAGGATGTAAACCTACTTAAAGTAAATCTGAAACTTACGTGTTCATCAGATTTATCAGAATCACTCAGAAGTCTTACTAAGACACAGATGTTGAGACTCATCACCTAGTTTCTGATTGGGAAATCCAAGGGCCAGTTCAAGGACTTGGATTTTTTCACAAATTCTCCTATAAAAGTGCTCTTGGCACATGAACCACACTTTGGGAACCACTAGTTAATAACATGAACTCAATGTGATTACCATGAAGTTTTTTTTTTCCCTCTCATATGCATTATTTCTAAGACTCAGACACAATTTTTAAATATAGCTTTTCTCTAGTATCTTTACTACATAAACTTCACAACAGAAAACGAGAATCAAATTGAGTTTGGCAGACATTTTTATCTGTTGTTAGACCTTCCTTCTGATATGTTTGATGAAATGTTCATGTTCATAAACTGAATTATATAATTGGACAAGGGTCAACCTGAGATTTAACACTAATCGAAAGAAAAGTTATATCTAGCTATGGAAGAAAAGAATTAATTATAGTTCAAAGTAAGGATGGAGTAGGTCAAGGGACGTTAGGAAACAGAAATCATTTCAAAAGAGATGAGATAATGAAATTAGGAAAGAAAGAAGATATGACCATCAGGAATAAGATAGTATTTCAAATGTTGATGAATTAACCTGAAGTGGGCTGGGGAGTTAGCTCAGTGGTTCTGGTGCCTGTCTTGCAAGCACAAGGACCTGGGTTTGATCCCTGGTAACCACATAACAATACTGGGTGTGGAGACTCACGCCCAGCAGCAACCAGTACCACATACCACAGTGCCAGGCGTGGTGGCTCACACCTGTCATCCCAGCACTCGGGAGGCAGAGGCAGGAGGATTGCTGTGATGTGAGTTTGAGGCTGAGCTTAGGGCCAGCCTGAACCACAAAGCGAGACCCTGTCTCGAAAAACCTTAACAAATAAATAAATAAATTAATTAATTAACCTGAAGTGGACATTTCATTGCATATTTCCAAAATGATGAAATAAACTTTGGCTCAAATATTTGCAGCATCACTATATGCACTAGGAGTCAGACTTTTCTGAGGAGGCTTTAGAGAGCAAAAATATCATGTATGGGCCAACCCTCAGGAGGCAAAGTTGGACGCAGCACCTGGAAGAGCTTTCTGACAATCATGACATCTGCAAGTGGGCTGGGCTGCCAATGCTGCCAACGTCCAGCATTCAGCGACCACCAAGAAAGGAATTTCAGCAACAAATGTGGAGTCTGGATTTGGAGATTAGAGCAGTTTATATTTTTATAAAATTAGGAAACCCAAAGGATGCTCTAAAATAAGAATTGAAAACTAGGTGACAAATGAAGGAGAGTCTAGAATGACTCCACTGATGGCTAGAGAGGATAAGGTTTGAATTCTCACAGTGCCTCAGCTCACATGGCAATTCTACACATACTTGCTGAGAGGCTTCACTGGTGACCACTTGCTGGAGACTCAATCTCTCTAGTCTATACAGCTAGTGCAGGAGTTGCTGCCACGGCATGTTCTAGTGAGTATTAGACATAGATTACACGGTAGGAGCTTAATAAATCATCTCCTTTTTAGTGAAGTAGGGAAAACATGTCCCAGTGAAAAGTTGACCCAAAATCTTGAACTAAGAATGCTCTCTGAAGAAGAATTTCCTATGAAGGCAATACTGAGCTGTACATCTTCATCTATATTTGCATTTGTTTCCTTTCCTGGGCCTGGAATCCATGAGTTTGCATTTACTTGAGTAGCAATTTCTTGAGCTATGACAAAGGCCTGAATATCAAATGGTCTGACTCAGTACTGATGGACCCTAAAGAATAACACAGAATTAAAGGCCTCAGGCTACTGTTCCAAAATATTCCCTGAGTATGCTTTGGCAGCATACGTACAAAATGGAACATTCCATCCCTTTTGGCTTAGGCAACCACAGGTCACAGTGATGGCAACACAGACCTCCCATATGAGTTAAGATATAGAAATTAGAGCAGAATTAGAGACAGAGAGCTAAGATATTTGGGTCAGAAGCTAACATATGCTCCAGATGGATCCAGGTTTGAAGAGGAGAATGTTTTATTCATATTTTGCCTGGAGGTTTAAAACATAACAGAGCTTGGCTAGAAAACATTGTCGATGTAATTCTGAAATTGTTCATGTAGACAGGTTATGGTACCCATCATATGTTATCAGGATAGGGAAGCAAAGACTATTAAGAATTTGTTTTAGAAAGGTCACTGGATCTGGTAGAGAATCATTTATCTAGACAATTAGTGCCTGAATTTCACCACCGTTATTCATAGTAACTAGTAGGGCATGACCCAAAATGGTCTCAGTGAGATGAAGAGAAAGGCATCCCTTTCTTGGGAGACAGCCACTTTCTCTTAGTGCCCTAAGGAGAAGGAGGTCACAGATATGTTGTAACTAACTATAAGAAGCTGAAATGATGTTACCGATGGGATCCTAAGAAGCAGAGTCACAATCTGGAGACAAATATTCAGAGGCCAGTAGGCACGTGGACTTCTGCATGCATGATATAATATATTCCCCAATGGTTTAACCTCGTATTAATTATATTTCTTATACAGTATTTAAAACTAAGTATGGTTTAGCTGAGCCAAGTATGGCAAAAACAGAGATGTCATTATAATCTTCTTGAAGATATTTAAAAAATGCTGTGTATCTAAGATGTACTTACTATTGTGAAGCAAATGAAGACATTCATCATTTCATATAGTTATTCATTTGCATGTTTGTGTGGCGGGGGCGGGGAAGAGGGGAAGACAGTGGAAGTGCTAAGATCATTTATTAAAAAACCCTGAACAGAATATAATCTCTGCAGTGCAGACATTAACTATAGCCTCCATGATTTCAAGATCTCTTCAAAATTTGTTTTTCCTATATACCTGATACTTTGAATGATCTGACTTATATCTCATCTCTCTGCCTCCACTGATTTTTTAAAACTCCACATACTTGCATTATTTTCACTTTTGAAAATAAAGTGTTAAGAGATTTTCTTCTTTTTTAAAAAATAAGTTTTGAAGAGTAGTCTTTATTTTGTATTTCATATAAACTAAGAAGAATTTGGATTCTTGGACCTTCAGGAGCTACATTAATTAGTTGATATAATCCACATAGTTATAATATTAATTAATTTTATAAAGATAGAAATGGTAAATCTGTTCATTATAAGGGCAAACAGTAGTTTCAGTGGTTTTATTATTTCACTTTCTAATTAGCTCTGTGACATCATGCAGATAAGGTCTCATGGTAACAGATTTTGGTGACTAATAGTATTGTACCAAGATGTGATTAATACATAATACAGACAGAACTCAATGAAGCAATTTTCAAGTGCTCTATAAATAGCAAGATTTCTTGCAAAAAGAATGTCATATTCCCGGCAAATGTGTCACAGCTAATGTCCATCAACTGACTAATGTTCATTTATATTCAACACATTAGTAGATTATCCTGTGGGTGCTTCTGTTCTGAATTTATAGTACTTTGCAATGTCACATAAGTAGCCTGTTCTTTCAGGCCAAACTTCTCTGAAACTCAATCCTAGACACTTACTAGCTTGGTAATTCTGCTTGTGATAGTTTATTCCTTTAATCTTCCATCTCTTTAGCTATAAAATAGAGATAAAAAATCATCCTAGCTCTCTAGACTGTTGTGTAGATAATAGTTATTTGTAAAGAGCCAACAATGCCCCTTCACACATAAAATGAAATATGTCACCTTCCTTTTATTCCTTTCCTTTAATATTTTTTAGCAGAAATTCTGAGAATCTTAATTATTTTAATTGACAGATGTTTTAAAAGAAGGTGAAAATAAGAAAGGCTTGAGCAAAAGGATATTCAGACTTGTATAAAAATGCCAGGTATGCTGGTGAGGCTAAAATTACCTTTGGAGGCCTATGGATATGGGCTGAGTTGTCTCTGTGAAATAAGTCAGTTTTGTGCCCCTGGGGTTGGACCCAGCTGAGCATGTACAGGGTCTTGGTGGGACTGAGTGATAACAAGCAGAAGTTAAGATCTTTGTGGGCACTGAGCTCATTATCAGAGAAAAATTGTTAAAGTGAATCCTGATCATAATTTTATTCTTTTTGTTTGTTTTTTCCATTCTGAATCCTGGGATAAAGGATCTGTACATGAGCAGTATAACTCAGTTGGAGGTGAACGTGCTACTCCAGGTCACCCTTCACAGGGTGGGACCTAGGATACTGCAGTCATTCTTCTCCCAGTCACCCACTTCTTCCCCCACAGAACAGCTTTATCACCATCAGAGCTCAGGGCATTGGTGGAGAGGCCAGCAGAGTCCGAGGCCCAATGTGGGATTATGTCAACAGTAGCACCAGCCAGCCTGGATGGGGTTGGAAAGTCTGCAGTCTGCAGAACAGAGGAGCTGCAGCAGGAAAAGCAAAAGTGAGGGTCTATGCTCGGTTACGAATGAGACACAGGCCTCCAAGCACACTGAGTGAGCGTGGGCTTTAAATTACTTTATCACATTTTTAGGCATGAAGATATTCCCAGGATGATATTTAGAAATCATTGCATCTCATAATTTCTAAAAAATAATTTATAGGAGCAGATATGTTAGTTAGATGCCAATATAATATGCCTTTGAAGTTCATTTATTTTATGATTGTATTTACTTTTTAGCATCTGAAAATTATGAAAAGCAACGTGTTAAATGTTCACATCTGTTTACTGAAAGAAAACACTGAATAAATCCTGCCATAGGATTGGAATATCAGCCCAGGCTAGACAAGGCAGACATGGATTCCCAGACACATCTTGGCCTCCATAACTAAGCTTAGCCACAGCAGTAAAATTTCAATCTACATTTATTGAGCATTTACTCTATGCCAAGCTTGAGCTTGCACTTGGGATATAATAAGCCACTTACACATTCGATTTGCACAGTAGCTCTCTGGGATGAGTATGATTAGCGATCGGATGCAGATGAGGCTCCAAGTGTGTTATTGATATGTCGATTGGTTAGTGAGAAATTGGTAGCGATTGGTTGCTGAGATTTAGACTTAGTGTTCGCCAGCTGCAAACCTGTGCTCCAGACTATCTAATGCTTCTCCTCCGTCTTAAGATCACATGGGATTCTCCTTAGAAAAGATATCTAGGCCCGTGTCTGTGGACAACAGTGTCAGCACCACCTGAAAATCTGTTAGAAATGAAGCGTTCCAGGGCCCACCCCAAAAGCGCTGTGTCAGGATTTGCATTTTAACAAGAGCTGAAGGTGATCTGTATAAACAGTAAGGTCTAGGAAGCTTTGCCTCAATAAAAGTGATAGGTCATTGATTGTCTGAAATAATCTTAGGGCTCTAGAAAGAATTAGCTAATGTGAAGTTTAAATTCATTTCGTTCAATGACTGAATTAAAGTGATATTAAAAAAACTGGTTGAAAAGTGTATGATTCAAGCAGGCTTATTAATTATCTGATACCAAACTTAGGCCAAAAGATTTTTTTCTTCTTGAATCTACATTTCAAAATGATTTTTCATTCACGGTGGTTATGTGGATGGCTACAGCCAGCTCTTTCTTTAAGATAATACTAGGACAGTCCATACCTTTCCTGGCCTCCTCCCTACTACAAAGTTAACTCAGTATGAATTTCCATCATCTGGTTGCAGCCAATTTGTTTAAGGAAACAATTCCAAGACAGATCATATTCATGAGACTGTGTTTATCCCAGTGTGTTGTTGTTCTCAGCGTCTGGGTGGTACATGGCCAAGTGTCAGGTTCGGAGGCCCCGACCGGGAGGGTGAGTGCGCAGAGTCACCATGCAGATGCTGGGGAATATTTTGAGAATTGGTTCATCATTAATATAAATTCAGTTACTTTTATAGTAAAGGGTAGAGGGTGTAAACATACAAGTGGGGACAGTAGTGGATTGGTTGAAGCATGCACAGAGGTGGGTTGTTGTAGATAGATTGAAGAGGCAGTCCTGCTTTTGGCTGAGGAGGCATCACAATGCCTGGCTTAACTTTAGTGAAAGCCTGGCCCTCACCTACACCAGTGTTCTAGAAATGTTAAGCATCACATGACTTCTTTATAAGCAACCATGGATTGCCAAGTGTCTGAAGTGTTTGTGGTAGAAGAACATTGTTTTGATTATTGCTCCTGACATTTGGGACTCTTATTACCTAAGTGCACAATGGTGGATAATTTGACTTAATTTCTCCTAGGATGACAATGCAAGTGAAATCTAAGGTACATGCTTTGCAAGAGCATTCAATGGTTTGGTTTCTAACTCTTTCCTGGATGAAAGGGAAGCCAGTTATCAGTGAACGCTAGGGATAATTAAAGCAATGTTATGACTCACTAAGAAAAGCCTGCATTATGAACAATGAGCATTGTGGCATGTAAATTACCTGTGAGCAGAATTTCTTACTAATTGCCTATTGGATGACATGGTCTGAAAAAGTTATTTTTTTTAAAGAAACAAAAGAAGTCCATTCTAATTTTAGCCTTGGCAAATTTTACACATTACTGAATTTCATGACCTCGGACTGTCTTTACCTAACATAAATTTTATTAGTGTGAACTGTAATTTAGCTTTATATTTTTGTATGATAATCATAAAATATGGTCCCATATGGAATTTTTGTAACTTTAAACTGTCTTCAATTAAATACCATAAGTTGAACTTTATATTTTAGCACACTGATTATGTTCACTCACTCATGGAAAATGTTCCCATCTTTTATATTGTCTCTTCTAAATCAAACCCCAAAATAAAATTTATTTTGTCTGGATTAGTGTATTTTGAGTCATGGGCTGGTGTATATGCAGCTGCTGGAGCAGACTGCAGCGAGCAGGATGTGATCTTTCTGGCCATCTTCCCGAACAATCCCAGTCACCAAGCTAATGCCAGATGGAACGGTCGAGGGGCCACGCTGATGGGATCGCAGCTCAGTCAATCAACGAGCGCAACTGACATCCCCCCAGCTTCACCAGCTGGTGGGTGAGAAGAAATATTAACATTTACAACAATGTTTCCTCACTTTCAATAGCTCTGGGCTCCCCACCTGTTCAGAAGGGTAGTTCTGTTTATTTCTGACAGACCCATTCTCAGATATTTCAGAGTCTTTTTAAAAGGACATTCAAAAGTAGCTGGAAAGCCCCTTGGTTGCCAGAGTTTCTAGGCTGAGAAAAGTCCACACCTCCTCCAGGAACCTTTAGAGAAGTCAAGAGTGGACTGCTTCATTTTGAGGCAGAGTCGCTGCTTTCACCACCTGAGATGTTCTGCTCTATGAAACTGTCACCCCCAGTTGTTTCTTTGTGGTATGTCTACTCTTGGAAGTCTGTGTCCTGATGCACCAGAGTTCAGCTCCTTTGGCCACTCTATATGGGCAGCCTGCATCTCGGTATCTGGTGACCTTTTCTTCCTCTACCCAGTGAGAAAATTGACTTCCTTTTCCTGTGTCTGCTTCTCTCAGAGAATAATCTCAGAGCAGAGGACCATGGCAGACAAATTTCTCATTGAATTAAGAAATTTTTCTCGGGCCAGGGAGTTAGCTCAGTGGTTCTGGAGCCTGTCTTGCAAGCACAAGGACCCGGGTTCGATCCCCGGTAACCACGTACCATCCTGGGTGTGGAGACTCACGCCCAGCAGCAACCAGTACCACAACCAGTACCAGTGCTGGGCGTGGTGGCTCATGCCTGTAATCCCAGCACTTGGGAGGCAGAGGCAGGAGGATTGCTGTGATGTGAGTTTAAGGCTGAGCTCAGGGCCAGCCTGAACCACAAAGTGAGACCCTGTCTCAAAAAAAAAAAAATTTTTTTTCTCAAAGACCACAGTTATAGAATCTGAACCAGTGTCTTCAGCATTCATAAACACTGGGTGCCAACAGGAGCGAGGTATGGGATTTCCTGAGGCATGCTTGGGAATTTTCAAAATGCATGATTTTCTAGTGAAGATGAAGCTGAGAATCACCTGGGCCAGCCTGTGGGGCTCCCATATTCTCCTTCATGACTGAGAGACAGATGAGCCTGTGAGTTAGAGGCCGCCTCACTTACCTACCTTGTCATAAGTGAAAGTTGGACAGCAGAGGCATTGCTTGAGGGAGGTCACAGAGCTGATAGAGAGAGAAGGGAGTGTCATATAGCTCCATGTTTCAGCTCTGACTAGAAAGTGTCATCAAGTTTTAACAAGCTCCATCACCCATACACTTTGTGAATATAGTCAAGGTTACGTTGGCATGGCATATCACACCTTCATGATCCAATCCTCTTCTAAACACATTAAGACTTTTAGGGAGCATTTCAGATCTAAACCATCCCAGTTACTATGTACAGGGCACTCATCATTATCCATATAATTTTCAGGGATACCTTATGAAATAAATATTATTAGTATGCCCATTTTATAGATGAGGAAATGACAGAGATATTAAATAAGCTGAAGATCACATCAGCAGGAAGTGGTGAAACATGGATTCGATCCAAAGATTTAAGTTAAAGCTGAAGCATAATAAGATTGGATCAGCTAAAAAGTATGGAATTCGTTTTCCAAACAAGGAAAACATATGTATGAAGGTCAGACAGAGGGTATAAAATAGCGCATTTGAAAAGTACAGACTAGTGAGTGAGTTCAGTGAACCAGAGGACTGTCGCAGAGCATGAGACAGAGGAGGATTGCAGGTCGTGTAAACCTTTTGTTTGCTCTTTAGAATTGATATAATTTACACAAAGCAAAAGTCATTTTTAGATGTATAATTCTACAAGTTTGGTGGGAGATATATAATTCTGTAGTCACCACTCCAACAGTATAGCTTTGGGAACCTCAGATTCTGTGATCAACAACCCTTGGCATCCACTCCTGTGTTACTATATGTTTCTGACCCTTTAGTTTGGTCTATACAAGAATTCAGTGAAAATCAAATACATACAGTGTCACCTGTGGACCCTGCTTTCTTTCACAGAATATAATGCATTTGAGGTTAATTCATACTGATGTATCGGCAGTTTGTTATCTTTTGTTGCTTCAGAGTATTCTGTGGTGTAGATTATTACAGTTTATTTACACACATGGTACTTGAAGGATATTTGAAGCAATTATGAATAAACCACTGCAAATATTCCTACCCAAGCCTATGTATGAGCATAATTTTCCTTTAATTTGGGTCCTCATTAAGTCTTTGATGGTCAATGTAAGTAGGTTTAGTTTTACAAAATACCTTTGAAAATATTTTTCAGGTAGAACCATTTTCTGTTTTCATTGACAACACATTAATGTTCTAGTTACTTCACATGCTTACATTAGTTATTACTTTTCAACTTTAGCTCACTCTTTTACCCTTCTTCTAGGATCAAATTATGTAGACTATTTTATATTGTACTATGGCTTCTGAACACTTTTTAAAATATATATATTTTCCCTCTGGTGTTCCATTTTGATAATTCCTAATGCTTTGCTTTCATGTTCATTGATTATTTTCTTGGTTTTGTCTAGCCTCCTAATAATATATCTAAGGCATTCTTCACACTGTATAGATGTTTAACATTTTTATCATTTCCATTTGATTCGTTCTTATAGTTTCCATACATCAGCTGATATTACCTATCTGCTCATGCACATTGTCCATGTCTGTATGAAGGCTTTTATCGTAATAAGCAAATTTAGTTTTTCTAAATCTAATCTGATAGTTTAAACTCTTAAATCATGTTATCTAGACTGATGACTTTCTTTTGACAGCATAGCTTCTCTTGCTTTCTTTGCATAAATCATAACTTTAAATTTTCTTATCTTTTATTTTGGGCAACAATGAACCAATAAGAAAAAAGGAAAAATATTCAGGTTTACCAGCAGCAGCAACAACAACATGTTTATTTTATCAAAAAAGATCTCCTCTCCCTTTGATATCTATATGAGATACCTACTTCATTGATACAGAACAATAGAAGAAACTAAAGAAACAACTTTCTATGTATTACTGCAGTTCCCAAGCTTATTCTGACACTGGGTCTTCTATCAGGACTCCTTTGCGTGCTTTTACAAATGGGAATCTCTTGTTTAGCATCCTGAGGCTCTGGTTCTTGCTGAGAAGGCCAGGACTCTACTAAAGCTCTGTGAATCTGAACAACAACCAGCACATGACAATTAGATTGTTCTCCATATTCATAACTATTTTTATTTTAGTTTGGATTCCTCCAGATTCTTAAGACAAAGATCTGGTGATAAATTGCTTATTTGGGAGGTGATACCAAGAAATACACATGAAAAAATGGGAGAAATAAAATCAAGGAAAAGAAAGAAAGCAGTAAAATACAAGTAAATGTATCAACAATTTAAGCATGTGGGGCTTAATCTCATGAAACATTTTGAGATGCCTGTGCAAACTCCCTCCAAAAGCACATCATTTAAATAGCAATATTTTGGCTATAGAACTTGGTTTGTCATATTTTGACTTCCATGTCTGCTTTCAGAAATAACCACTTCATCCAAAGGCCACCAATATGTCAGATAACCAGAATCCTATAGGATAGAAGATATGCCAATAGGTCAGAGTATCCCACAACTAGGTGGTATAGGGGTGTTTACAGTTGAGTGTGGTACAGGAATTAGATGGCTCCATGGCAGGCAAGTTGAGGAGTGAAAAATTCATGATATGTTGCAAGGAGATGGAAAGAGTTGTCAGTGCCTAAGTCTCTCTAGGGTATTGTTGGCTTCTCTGATTCATGAGGATTCTCACCAGAGCCAAGTGAATAAACCGGACTTAATTTTCCTGACTCTAACTTATCTTTTCTTCACAGTCCATGCAGGTGTATCCTAATAGAAAAAAAACTCTATTAATTAAAATCATTTGAGTGGGTCAAAAGAGCCTTGACTTAACCAAGGAAAGTAATCACAGATGGAAAATAGGATTGGGTTGTCTACAAAGCAATCTCATTGTCCTTAGCTTTAAAAATCTTGGAGAAAATAATCCAACCTTGATTGTAGTACAATTATGATTATCTCTAAGTGAGCATACTTTTTCCTCCTATGACATTATTAGCACTGTAGTAAGCTGGCTATAAAGATATTTATGCCCACAAACAGACTCTAGTGAAAGCAGAGTTTATTTTAAAATAATTCATTTAATGTATATGCAGAACAGTCATATGAACTGTTTTTTATATGTGTGTTTTGATTCTTTATAAACCAATTCAAAGGGGAAATACATGATTTAAAATGGCTGCTCTTTTCAGGATACGATGTGTATGAGCAGCGTCATGTGCTCCATTTCTTACACTGGATCTGACAGCTTCTTGCAGCTGGTCATGAATCCCTAGGTAATCCTCTGCTCGAAGATGATCTGAGGAGCAGACAACTTGGCCCACTACATTTGCCCCAAAGCAAATTCTGTCTTTGGCTGAATTTAATGTTCTTGCTGAAGTCAGTAGAAAAAGTGCCTGTTCATTGCACATGAAAGGCAATAGTTTTCCTATTTTTTTTTTCTCTTAAAGAATAGATCTCACTTCCTCAAAAAGCTAGGATTGGAGGTCCCATTTGACCCGGCCATCGCCCTGCGAGGTATATACACAAAAGAATTAAAAGACTCATATCACAGTGACATATGTGCACCCATGTTTATAGCAGCTCAGTTTGTGATTGCTAAAGCTTGGAAACAACCCAAGTGTCTATCAACTGGAGACTGGATAAAAAAGCTGTGGTTCTTCTACACAATGGGGTATTACTCTGCCATAAAAATGATAAGTTTGAATCATTTATACTTAAATGGTCATACCTTGAGGATATCCTCATAAGTGAAATAAATAGGGCACAGATAGGTATATATCGCATCTTTTCTCTGGTATGAGAAAATAAAGATGCAAATGAGTCCTAGCATTGTATGTTATATATTGTGAAATAGAAAATGCTCAATGTAAAATAGGGTAAAGGGGGAAAAATAATGAGATTATAACAAAAAAGAAAGGAAACAAATTTAATGTATATGGGGGGTGGTAGGGTGGGTAGGGCTATGGGAATAAATGATAATTAAGTTTTGTCTTATACTGATACAAATCCCCATTATGGAGTGAAATCATGATGTGTATATGTAATGTACCAATAAAGATTAAAAAAAAAAAAAGAATAGATCTCACAAAGTAAGAGTTGTACAAATTGAGATCAACAGAAAGGAAAGGGATTTTTAGTTGGGTTAGATAGTTTGGACTTGGCAAGGGTGCCATATTCCTCCCACCGTGCTTCTAAACATCTTATTTTGGATGAGCAGATATGTTCTGGGATTTTTGTGCAACCAGGAGAGCAGAGGCCTACCAGACCTTCAAAGTGTGCCTGCAGCCTAGAGGAAGAAGTCATCAGATCCTTCTAACTCTTGATGCTTCTTTAATTGAATTTCTTCCACTGATAATACCTATATTTTGACTTTGGATGCTTTTTAAAATTATATTCAGAAGACCTCTAGTTAAAGGGGATAATTTTCAGATAGGAAGAAAGGCCTTGTTGAAGAATAAGGCACTGCATTTGGCATCTCAAGTAGAAATTGAGCAGAAGGATCTCTGCTCAGGTCATACAGTCAGGTAACATAACATAATCTCTCTATGATCTTTACAGGTACCAAAAATAGGTCTTATTATCAGTGACTTTCTCAGAACTCTGTTGCCTTTCAGGACCACATGGTAATCATAATGATTGACTTCAGTACCAAGGTGAGATGAATGGCATTACAGAAGACCAAAATAATTATTCATATTTCAATAGAAGTGAGTATGTACAAAATAGTGTTGGTATTTCCAATGTGCTTATCATGTGTCCAGCAGTGTGTCAAGTGCACTCAGTGTATGAAACTCCATTTTCTGAGAATTACTCTCATGCCAAGAATCATGCTATGTGCCATAAAATATATTCAACTTAGAAAATAACACTTGACCTAGCACTTTGCACATACATATTACTCTAACCTACTAGGTCACACACTATTGTTTTATGCTTTGCGAATTAGACAAATAATTAAACAAACAAGTAGGGCTACAGTGACCAAATAATTTTCCCAGAATAACAAGTTAATTAGGTAGCACAGTTAGATTTCTCTCCTTGGAAATTCAGACCACATATGTTTCCATGACACCCACTCCACTTTTCTTGGGAGCTTAAACTACAATTTTCTTCATCTTTATGCACCAAGCACTAGAAAAATAACTTGTAATACTGCCATAATGAAGGTGAGCATGCTAAAAATCTGTACTAGCAATGAGGCTTTGCTTTCAAGAATTCTTAGCTGTAGTCACATTTTTATTGGAATATGGCATTTCTTTTTTTTATTGAAATCTTTATTGGTACATTACATATAAATATCATGATTGCACTCCACAATGAGAATTTATACCAGTATATGACACAACTTAATTCTCATTTTTTTCCCATAGCCCTATCCATCCTACCCCCCCATATACATAAACTTTGTTTCCTTTCTTTATTGTTATAATCTCATTATTTTTTCCCCTTCACCCTATTTCACTTTGAGTATTTTCTATTTCACAATATATATCATACAATTCTGGAACTCATTTACATCTTTATTTTCTCATACCAGAGAAAAGATGTGATATTTACCTATCTGTGACCTATTTATTTCACTTATGAGGATGTCCTCAAGGTATGTCCATGGCATTTCTTGTCAGGTCTAGAGCTGAGCGATTCTCTTTGCTCTGTTTTCTGTGCAGTAGACACATTTCAGGACTCTGATTGGAATCACACTGAAACTTAGAAAGCTTGTGGCCTTGACCTTTGGAATTCTCTGAGCAGAGAAAGTGGGGATAAGTTTGTTAAAGTAATTAACTCACTTGGTCTCTCTTTCTCTCAGAGCTTCAAGATCTTGGCCAGAGATGCTGTGGAAAGTGTGAGGTAAAGAGTTGAATTCATCCTCATCAGTCATCAGACTGAAGTGCTTTTCAACAGAGCGTGGGCTGATTGCCCCCTGCATACAGAATAGCCCTGCTGCCGGGGTCATGTCAGGAAGCAGGGTGCGCTCATCCAGCCATTACCTCATCATCCACAAGAGACTCATGGGCACTCAGAGGAGCTGGTGGAAGGGCTCCAGCTCAGCCCACCTGCCCCAAGGTCAAGTAACCACGACCCAGAAACCAGGAGGGGCTCTGACAGCAGTGTCATAAATCAAGAGCCTGTTTTGTGAGGAGGCCTAAGCATCAGCCCAGGGCTGCAGAGTCACCTTTATGAGCTGACAGCATAGGCAGGCACATCTTTCCTGGGGCACTCACGCATATTTATTGATGTGGAAGTACTGATCTCATTGCTTCTTAAATAGCATACTGTCTCGATAATGCATTAAATCTCAGCCAATTGCAGTTGGCACCCCAGAAATCAGGAGGAGACTATCTTCTTTTCCTGGTCTCTAATAAGAATTTGAAGTTGCAGAACATCACCACCCCCACCAAAGGACCTTAAAGCATTAACATGATTCATCCTACTTGAAATTTATGAGTGAGAAAATGGAAGTATCAGCTAAGCAGCTTGCCTGCAGAAGCACACAGTAAGTCTGGTAGGAAAGCAGAACTGGTACCATACAGTCAAGTTCTTCATAGGAGACCTTTTTCTATTTGAGTTGCCAAAGTGAAAAATCCTTCAATGTTGATAGCTGGCAAGCAATCACTGCACTGCATACCTGACAACAAACCCAATTTATTTTATAGTATTTTTAAAGCAATATGTAATACTTTTCTTTTTATCACTGACTAGGAAGAATAGGTCACACACTACCAAAATGTTTCTCTACAGTCTGAGGTCATGGGGCTAAAGCATAGAATGTGAGATTTGATTTGAAAGCACTTGTGTCATAGACTAGGTCAACATTTCATCTATGGCCTCATACTGTTTTTCTCTCAGGAAAAGAATGATCTCCAATATATCAATCTAGTTTCCAGACCAAAAGCCTTGGAATTATCCTAGACTTTCTCACCTCTCTTCCTACCTGTCAGGAAATTTGTTGCTTCTATCATTATCAACGTTAAATCCACAATCAAAGTACTTAGTTCCTAATATCACCATTGCTTCCACTGTGGCAGAGTCTCCGTGTTCTGTCCTCTGGATTTTGGCACTAGAGCCTTGATTCTTTCCCTGAAGGGTTCTTAACACAGGAGTCAAAGTTACCTTAAAATAGTAAACTAAGTCATTTTACTTCTGTGCAAAATCCTGCAATGTCTTCCTTTCTCCAGTCCAAGCCAAAGCCCACGCAGTGACCATATGGCCCCACGTGACGCATCCTGTCCATTGTCCTCTTTCCTCTCTGAGCTCCTCCTCTGCTACTTCCAGGCTGAGTGACACTGTTTCAGCTACAAATAGTCACAATGGACTCCTTCTTATTCCTGCCAACCACAATTCTACCTCAGGGCCTTTGTACTAGAGTTTCCTTCTCTCTGGAGTGTTTTCCTCGATATACCTTTATAGTTACTCTTCTCATTTTCATCAAGTAAAAAACATACACATACACACACACACACACACACACACACACACACACAGTTTGCTCTCAAAAATAAGAGAACTTTTCATACAAGGAAAACAGTGACTACTTCTTGGAAAGACATATGGAAATTTCTTTGCTTGAAACATATACAAATCTACTATTTATTTGTATTTTACTATGGCTTTAATATTTACATACACATAATATAAAACACATTTAAAATTAATCATTATCATTTTAATACTTATAAATGATAACATACTACACAAAGTCAAACACAGGGATAAATTAGGTCTTACTATCATCAAATTGTAAGCTTATATAATAGATAAACATTTATAAAACACTCTGTTAAAAAATTCAGGAAGTACCATCAAAGTGAAAACTATTTGCATTACCATTTAATAATTTCTAACCACAATTCTTCTGTTAATAAAGCCTCGGCCTCCTGCCCTCAACTGAGTGGTTTTCATGGGTGCCTTTTTGAAAAGTGTCATAAAGTGACTTTGGTGCCCAATAATTATATGGGACAGGATGGGATAGATGATTTGTGGGTCGAACTTAATGGAGAACACTTAATAAAATCACATTTTTCAACTTCTAACCCTGTGAAATCAGTTTTTATTTCTTTTCATAGTTGTAAAGTCCAAAGAGATTGGGTTTTTGTGCCCTATTTGGCTATAAATTTATTTTCTCATTTAAAAATTTTTATTGCCAGACAGTTCCAAACTTTGTATCTAAGACGAGCACAATCCGTTTGATTAAAGAGCTTACAGTTTGGTGTATGAGGCAGATAAAACCGACAAATCCTGAACAGGGGATTAGATATCATAAGTGCAGCCCTTATGGTTGCTCAGTATAGGTATCCTAGCCACTCTGGAGACAGTCAAGCCGGGGGCCCAGATGGACATGCACCTAAGCTAACTTTGAACTCAAGTAGCCAAAGGGAATGATATTCCAGGCAGTTTGAATGGTTTCCACAAGGGCTTGGAAAGAAAGACAATAGAATCTATATGAAGAACTTCAAATCTGCTTATGCACAGAGAGCTTCTATGTGCCTTCCTCATATAGGAAGCAGAGAGCCTTCCCTGGAGTGGAGGTTCTCTCCTCATGGAAGCTCAGCAGGCCTGCAGGTGGGTTGCATGCACTGGCTGCTGTCCATTATTCCCACGAGGAAAGCTCATATCTCTGCAGCTCAGAAGTCATATACAGTAAGAATGAATGCTGGGGAAATTCAGATTGTGTGAGTAATGTGTTTGTGATGCACGTGGGCAAACTGTCCATCTTCCCCTCCCTAGGAGGGAAAGTCTGACACCTGCCAGGCACTAGACAGATGCTACTGCTACTACTTCTGAAAGCAGTACTCTAGCTAGTTAACATGGGCTCCAAATGACACCCCTTATACACACTCAGGGAAAGATGTGCAAAGCAGATTGCAGAGCAGACTGGGAAGCTCTGTTTGGCAATCTCAATGTGGTGTGGTTTGTGGGGCCTTAGAAGATCTACTTGAACAAGAGATCCCTCTGCTCAGCAGTTTCTTGAGTTCCCCATTCCCTGAGGTTTTGACATCTGATAACAAATGACAACAGAGTGAGGCAACTCATTATCCTGATATCTTATGCTTATACTTATCCCTAGGAAAAATTCACTCGGACCTGGCAGGATCTGAAAAATAGCATACAGAAATAGATGAGATTTAATGGAAAGAAGATCATTCAGAAAAGTATGGCACACAAGATAGGGCAAGTGAGGGGAGTAACAAGACTAAAAGACTAAAGCAAGAATAATGGAGCCAATTTCTCTCTTACTATTTTGCATAGGGCCATACTTTCTACATTGAAAATATAGAAAGAAACAATGGATTTTATTATCCTTTGGCCAGTAGTACATATAAATGGCTTTTATCTCATGAAAAAAAAAAAAAACAATAACTCACAGGTGACAAAAGTTTAGTGTTGATGTAACGCCGGCAGTGTGAATGTAAAGCCTGAATGGGATTCAATAGTGATGGGTGGACACTTGACAGAATGGCTTCTTTGCATCTTTCAGCTGAGAAGTATCTGACTTCATATTCCATTTCCTTCATCTATTCTTCTCCCACTGTATAAGTTTTCTATTTCTGCATAATAAATTACTACAAATTTTGTCACTTACAACAACTCATACTATCTCACAGTTTGTGTGGGTTAGGAGAGTTCAGGCATCATTGGAATAACTCTTCTGCTTAGGGTCTCACAAGGCTGCCGTCAAGGAACTGACCAGGCTGCATTCTTGTCTGGAGTTTGGGGAAGAGTTTATCTCCAAGCTCATTCCAGTTGCCGGTGGAATTAAGTGCCTTCTGGCTAAATGACTCAGTACCCCAAATCTGTGTTGGATGCAAGCTGAAATTCATCCTTAGATCCCAGAGTTTCTCTATCATGCCAAGTCACACATGGTTTCTTGCATGTGGACTTCAGCGTGGCTGCTTAATTCATTAAACTAGCCAGGTGAAGCTTCCATTCCAATCTGCCAAGATGAAATCTTAGAGAATACAGGGTTATTTTGTGATTCTTTCTGTCATCATTGCTGAGAAGAAAGTCACAGGTGAGAATGTTCTACCAACCTTCAAGTTGAGGGGACTGTGCCTGATGTGGATGCCAGGTGGTTGGAGTTATTGGGGGCACCATGAAGTCTGTCCAGAATATTCCTTTAGCATAATGCCTGGGGGGAGGGCTCTCCTAGCATCTTCCTCTAAATTACATTCTTAAATTTTACCACTAGTGAAAATTCTTCAGATCAAAAAAGCATTGCTACCACTGAGTCTTCATATAAAATAATTATGGCTGATGCATAATATTGAATTAATCATCTCTCAGCATGAAAGCCTTTAGATCCTCAAGACATACAGAACCTTAGTGGCTCCCTCCTAAGTTCCTGGGAGTGGTACTTTAAACTGGAATCTGTATCTTATTCTGAATCCAAGCTTGCTGTTGTACTCCCTCTCCTTCTATCCCACGGCATCTATATTTATAGCAGCTCCTTTTTCAGGAAAACATTTTCACCACAATTTTTGGCCTCTTGTTTTCTTTCCTTGACTGAGTGTATGACGAACTGCACCCTTCTGGGGGACTGTTTTTACCTGTGGTCTTTGAATTCTTGTATTACTGGCCAGCTTTGCCTACTCAGTCCTGTTGCATTTCTCATTTCTCCACAAATACAGTTTCTCTTGTGCATAGTTTTTGTCTTCCTGCAGCTCATCTGCTTCTAGGGAAATCATCATCTGTGAGTTAGCATAGTCTGCACCTGGCCTGACTCTGAGAAATGCATTTCACGTAGTCACTCAAAAAGGTACCAAGCTTAGAAAAACACCATCAGTGGCAACTGAAGCCCAAACAGCTGCTGGTGCACGCTAACGAGTCCAGCGCTCTCTGGGATTGTAGAGCACGCCTGCGTTTCTCACACACCGAGCAAGAAGCTAGTTCTTATTTATTTTTCTTTTACTTATGCATTTGCCTGAACTTTGTCTTCATTCTACTTCATCCAGAGTCTAGGTTTTACAAAATGTTTTAGGTCCTCCAGATGAGACTTGTTCTCAGCCCTATCAAGAATTGGGGACTCTAATTCATTACCTGGTGGCAGGGCATCTCCCTTTTGAGATCGGTCCTTTAGGCTGCAGCGGGACCAATTAGGAGACTGTTTCTCTTTCCCTAAAGGAATTTGTCATGGTTCAAAACAATTCGACCAGCTTCCAGAAGTTTCTTTTTCTCAGCATGTTTCGCAGCAGGAAGAGTCAAATGTTCCACAGCGTGTATGGCTTATTCCCCATATACACAAACAGGTTTGACGAAACTCAGTTTTTTAAAAAAACATTTCGGTTAAGATCAGAAAATCCCAAATGTTTTTAGCTTGAAGTTTCCAGTTCTCAACCAACTGTTTTTTATATCCTGTTGGCTCAGCTCAGAAGCCTCTGACTGAAAGCTGTGTTGGGGAGAGGCTTGTTTATATTCTAGGCCACAAAGAGACCTTTTGGGATATGACTTTGTATCAAATTCATCAGTAATTATGAGTGTGCTGCAGTACAGATAGGCAAGAATGAAACTTGTTAAGGTGTGATGATATAATGGACACTACACGGTAGGGTGTTTGTTCTCAGTGGGTAATATATGCAAAGCTGCAAGTGTTTTTCTACAGACACAGACTCAGGCTATATGGAACACACATTTTATAAATGGATAGATTAAATATCAACTATAGTAAATATTATATATTCATACTTTTATTATGAATTTATTGTATATATGTATACATATGTGTCATCATCAAAAGCCCAAGAATAATATTTAGACACAGACAGTAAAAAGCCAGGCTCTCATATTTCTTGTTTCTACCCTCCCAACAACTCAGAGATTCTGAATTTTGACTATTTCTGTCTTTAAATTCTCCGGAAGTTGTCCTCAGTACATGCTATATTTTTACATTCACTTTTGTACATGTTAGATATTTAGCTACTAGTTTTATTTTATGATTCATGAGGATTTAGCTACTGATTTTCTCAGTCTTCACTCTGAAAACTTCTAAAATATTTTCTTTATCTTTGGTGTTATAAAATCTTTTATTGTTTTGGGGTTTTTCCCCCTTTGATACTAAAGATAGAACCCAGAGAATGCTGAGTCATACCTTTGGCAATTCCTATATTTTGTTTTGAAACAGGGTCTTACTAAGTTCCCCAGGCTGACCTCAAACTTGCAAGCTGCGTGTTCCAGTGTGCACAGTAGCCACTACACACCGCTAAAATGTTGCCATAATATGTTGAGAGGTGCCCACATTTCTTTCTTTTTCTGGACACTGTGTGGCTCTTTGTGTTTAAAGATACCCTCCTAATGTCTTTGAATATTTTGCTTTGACAATTTTCTGCCATCTTTTATCTCTACAATTCCTGTGAATAAAATATTAGATCTCTTGGGATTAATCTTTAGTGCCACTTAATTTTTACCCATATTTTCTTCCTAATTACAGTTGGTACTATTTTCTAGGAAATTTATTCAATTTAGTTTTACACCCCATCTGCCCTAAATATTCAGTTTCAGCATAAGATTTTTTAATTTTTAAAATGTTCTTTTTGTTCTTCAATCGTACCTTTATGGGGAGGTGGTCGTCACTGAACCTGAGTCGTGTGGATACTAGGTAAGCAATCTACCACTGAACTACACCTGAGCCACACAATTATACTTTTAAAAAAAGCTAACATCCTCTTGTTCATGCCACATATTTTTAATACTTCTGAGTGTGCTATCAGTTTTGTTTGGTAAGTTATCCCCTAAATTCTCTTTTTCCTCTTGAAGACAGTGATGTGTTTATCTTGGTGTTCATCTTTCTTGTTGTAGGCTTCCCTCACACGGCTGGTGGTTTGGGGCGGTCTGTTCAGCTGTCAGAATGAGCAGCAATGGTCAAAAGACTCGTGGGATCCCTCTGCGTGCCTGCTGGGTGTGGCCACTGCAGGCTCTCCCCACATTAAGTGCTGTGGGACCTACTCTGACATGGAGCCCTAGGTAAAGAGTGAAGAGTCTTACTCTGGATCACTGATGCCCTTACTATCTTAGTTCATCCTCAGTTCCTTCTATTCCTTTAGACATTTCTCTGGAAGAACTTTAGAGAACTCTTTGGTAACTGTGCCCATGAGCAAAACTTGGAGTATTTTGCATTTAGAGGTGAGGGAGTGGTAGAGCTGAGGACAACAGTTCCGCATAAAAATACTTCAACTCTACCTTTTTATGCTCATTAAAAAAAAAATTCACAGCCTTTCTTGATTTTGCTTTGTAAAATTATGCTATCATTCAAGATTTCATCTTTTTTCCTATCTATCTCATCATCTTTTACTTTTGAGTCCTCCGTGTTTATTGAGATTTTTCGACTCTATTCATTTTGTTATGTGGTATTGTTTTGCTTTTCAATGAGGTCTCAACAGAGAAGTTATAACACATCATTCACCATCCAGGCTGGGAATCATATGTCTCCAGTTGTCTCTTTTAAATCTCCAAGTGAGGTTAATGACTGCAATGTTCTTTTACTCAGAACATTATCTTAATGAAGGTTAGAGTGATTGAACTCACCCCTGGAAAAGTCATTTAAAAATTATTGTGAGCACTATTGTCTTCTCCATGGAAAGTCAAACTAGCCGCCGTTGGTGACTGAGAGACTTTAAGAATAACATGAACATATGAAATTCTCCACACAGTACCTAGTTGATAGATAGGACAAGATTATCCTCTCCTTTGGCACCTGCTGGAAAATGAATCCTAAGTGAAAACAATGATTAATATTTCAAATTGGATTATTTAACATCATCATACCTGTATTTCTAGAGCAGGTGAAGACCTCATGTGTCTTCTGCATATACCCTCCTACAGGCCATGCCACTAGTGACTGGCATGTTAGGCTTACTGGTCCTGTGTTAGTTATTATAAGTTATAGAATAAAGAAAACAGCTTAAATGGTGGGTTTGGGTTATAATAAGTTGCTTATTACTTTTTTCTTGCTTCTACTCCCTAAGTTAAGTAATGAGAGGAAACTAAATTTTGTGCAGGTAATGGATTTGGCAGCAATCCTTGATTTTAGAAATTTCTTTTAATAGACTTTAACTAATGGCTTCATTTGAAAGGAGTCAGTATCCAGTGATCCCAAGTGATGAAAGAAAAAGAAATGATCCTGTGGTGCCAGAGGTAATTCCAGCCTGGGAACCCAGTACCCAGAGTCAGCTCATGAATCAAGAATGGACACCATACTGTAAAGAAGCCTAGAAACATTATACGGAGCCAGAGCTCAGCTGACACAAGCTCTGGGCATCATTTGCTAGTCAGGACTTGCAGAAATATGAGGCTCATGGCTGAGCAGAAGCCTTTCCAATGATTCACTTGTTCCTAAAGCTGCCTTTGGCTGAGACTCTGAAACACTGGAAAGCAGTGTGTTGGGTTAGGATGAGCAGGGCTTTGGAGAAGAGATCTAGATTCCACCTTGACCTTACTTTAAGTTTTTACTTCCTTGGTATCATTGTTATCTCTCTAAGCCTTAGTTTTCTCATTGAAAAAAAGGGGTTAATAACATTAACCATGTGGAGTTGTGACGAGGACAGACTCTGAAATCACACGCCAACATGCTGTCAGTTCCCAGTGTTAGCTGTTGCCCCCTGAACCCTATACCTGTCTAGCCCTTCCTACAAGGGAATAAGACAGTGATTACCAAACTGCCCAGGCCAGTCTGTGTCAGCACCGAGGAACCTGGGGACTGTGTGGCTGGATTCCAGCCTTCAGAAAGTTGCACTCCCTGTGACTGGCTGACTCACGAAAATAACGAACCTCTGAAGAAAAGAAGCACAAATTTAGAACAACTGAGAGAATCAGAAAGTGGATGCAAGCTACTCACAGCAGTGCATTGTGCAATCAGTGGTGTTTTTCAGTTTTAATTTCTGAACAAATGCATTGGATACAATATTTTATTTAAAGCATTAAGAATTTGTAATCATTTTACTTTGACCCCACAAAATTAGTAGTCTTTTCTTTTTCTTTCAGGTTAAGAATTTTTCTTGAGTTTGAGGTGGTGGAAAAAGAAAGCAGATGTTCTCCATGTTATTTGTCCCTTAGGGCATTCACTTTTCTCTGCTTTATGGCATGAAAGTAGTTTGGTAAACAGGAGATTTTAAGCCTCGTGGAGGAAGGAACCGAAGGTGGACTAGACTGGAATAGTATTTCAAAGTGGTCTCCTTCCCTTTGGTTTCCAGGCTTGAAAGGAACCCAAACAAATACAATTAATGAATTCTCAGGAACATGAACTGTGAGTGGACAAACCATTTCCACATCCTCTGCCAGAATGTCTGGGAAGAAATCGTCTGAACAAAAGCGTAATACCCCAAAGGGCATTTGTACACTTTCTAATAGATTTCCAAAGCTGTAGCATATATCTAAATCACTCATCACTTTCTTAGCAAATAAATTGCACAATTTTATTTTTCCTTCTTATAAAGTTAATTTTATGGGTACATTTTAGAACACATCATAACATTCATCATATGGAATTTGTACCTGTACATAATACATCTTGATTCCTATTTCTTCTCCCCTCCCCTCCCTCCCCTCCTCTTTTTCACCTTATTTACAAAAGCTTTGTTTCCTTTTCTTC
>PVIR01003544.1:0-87641 GCA_004026965.1 Petromus typicus
TTAATCACTGATGAAGGCATTAATATGTGTTTCAGTATGTGTTCATAGCTTCCACTCTGCCTCTTGGTTTTGTGCATAATAAACTTGAGGTAGCCAAAATTGCAGTGGAAGAGAAAGTATTCAACACATTTATTTAAGTAATATTGAAACTAAATATTTCTGTTAGAAAAATATGTTTTACAGGTTTTGAGATGAAATCTTTCAAGCATCTCTCCTTTCTTGGGTACAAGTAAACCCTTCACCTCCTTAGAAAGATAAAGTTTAGTCCAAGATAGCAAGGACATGAGTATTTTTCAAGTCAGGAGTAAAGCAGGATCCATATCAGTCCTTCAAAATTCTATAAACATTGAATTATTTTCATCAGTTTCAAGCCAGAGAGTTGACATTCTGTTTAGACAGTAAATGATTTCAGGAACATCAGGAAAGACCTTGCCTCAGAAAAGGATAGCCAGCTCAATCAATGATGCTGAAATAGTTCATTGCTATGGTGAGAGATTACACTTGCAAGTGCAGCTGTCCTGGACTTGATTTCTTTGTGTTTTCCATTTAGATTCATGTGCAGATGACACCAAGCCTACCTACAAAATTTTAAGGATAAGTGAACTGACGTGAATAGTTGAAAATGAAAGCTGAGAGGGGATCAAGCGGAAGTAAGCAAGGGCACGGAAACACCATGTCCTGCCTACTTAACAGGCAGTCCGCGGCCTGCCTTTTCATATCAGACCATGTCTGTCTGTGAGTGCCAGAATGGATAAAACCTGTGGTGCTTTTATTGTTTGCAGCCACCAGCAATATTTACACAGCCTTGCTCTCTTATCACCATGCATCTTTGCCTTTTGGTTTTATAAGAACTTATCTCAAAAGACTTGAGCAGAAGATGATTACAAAATGAGTAGCTTTTAAAATATATTAGTGCTTACAAAACTCTTTTCCCAGAGAGATTAGTACGTGTACCTATGCTATGATGATACCGTCAGTTCTGCTATAATGCCTTCAAAATTGCACTTGTTGCAAAGTTGTTGATGTATTAAGATCATACATTTAAGCCCATCATTTCTTGGGCTGGGGAGTTAGCTCAGTGGTTCCGGCACCTGTCTTGAAAGCGCTGGGTTCGATTCCTCAGTAACCACATACCACACTGGGTGTGGAGACTCACGCCCAGCAGCAATCAATCAGTATCACATACCACAGTGCCGGGCGTGGTGGCTCACACCTGTAATCCCAGCACTCGGGAGGCAGAGGCAGGATGATTGCTGTGATGTGAGTTTGAGGCTGAGCTCAGCGCCAGCCTGAACCACAAAGCGAGACTCTGTCTCAAAAAAACCTTAAAAAAAAACCAAAAAGAAAAAGAAAACAAAACTGTTTCTTAAAAGGCTTTGTTTAAGGCACTACAGCAGACACTTACTGTGTATTTATGATTTTCTTTCTTTTTTTTTTTTCTTTTGAGACAGGGTCTCACTTTGTGGTTCAGGCTGGCCCTGAGCTCAGCCTCAAACTCACATCACAGCAATCATCCTGCCTCTGCCTCCTGAGTGCTGGGATTACAGGTGTGAGCCACCACGCCCGGCACTGTGGTATGTGATACTGATTGATTGCTGCTGGGCATGAGTCTCCACACCCAGTATGGTATGTGGTTAACCAGGGATGGAACCCGGGTTCTTGCGCTTGCAAGACAGGCGCCAGAACCACTGAGCTAAATCCCCAGCCCCGATTTTATTTATTTCTTGTCTGTGGTGGCTGTGGTGAGGGATGCACTGGGTACATAAATTACCCATATCAATCCCACTTTGTGGTAGAGATCAGAAAGCACGATCCTAACATTTACCAGCTCTCAATGAATGAACTGTGCTGATGTGCAGAGGGAAATGCATAGGTAACACACAGAAAATAATGTTTGGTCCTGTAAAGAAGCCCCAGGATGCTCTCAGAAAGCAGAGACTTTGCAGACAGGCAACCCTGGGTGTTGTCTCAGCTCTCCGTTTGAGGGTTCACAGAGTGAGGCAAGTCACTTAGCCTGTGTGGGCCTGACTGGCTGCACCTATAAAATCACAGATGACAGAAATACTTGAGAAGATTACACACAAAGATGATATGAAATAAAATTTTAAAAATATTTTGTCATGTCTGACTCTTGGGAAAGGTGAAAAATGAAGGTTAATGGACAAATAAAATTAAGAGGCAGAAAATAAAAACAGAGATGGCAGACAGGCAATGCTCCAGAAAGAAAACAGTGCATCTGAGATCATTGTCAGCATTTGCCACTATCATCTTTTGACTAATGTGAGTATTCATTTAGATGTCAACAAATACTAGTTATTTTAAAGACATAAATTTATGCTCCAGGGATAAAAAATAACAGATCAGCCACTTTTTTCCATTTTCTCTCTCATAAAATTGGGGTAAGTTATCAATATTTTAGGAATATGACTATTACAACTAGTTGTATATATATATATATATATATATATATATATATATAATTATTACTATTTTGTGAAGTTGAGCTGCTACAACAAAATTCTGTGTGACCTAAAAGACAAATATTTATTTTTCATTCTGGACACCTGGAAGTCTAAGATCAACATGCTATCAGCTTTATCTCCTAGAAATGCCCCTCTTCCCAACTGGCACACAGCCGCCATCCCACCATGTGCCCACACAATCCTTTCTTTGTTTACCCATGCCCAGGTGGCAGGGAGATTCTCATAATTTCTCTAAACACATCATCATGGCTCTACATTCATGACCTGATCTAAATTTAGATCAAATTATCTTCCAAACACTATTACATTGGGAATTACGGCTTCAGCCTATCAGCTGTGGGGGATACAGTTAATCAGCCCATACTTTATATTTGTAATTAGGCCGGAAGTTATATGAGATTTTTTAAATCTCAATTAGATAATTGTTAGTATGCTCATGTGACAGATGCATCTCGGGGCGTGGGTACATGCACATAATATGCCTCGTTTTTAAAATTTTGTTCTTCTTCCCTCTTATATTCCCCTCCTCTAGTAAGTCTTCTCATATTTTCATCCTTACTGGCTGCATGGCAAAGGAATCCATAGTGAAAAGATGACCTAAAGAATGGAAACAAAATTGGCAGCTATTCATCAGACAGTGGCCTATTATAGAGCATATGTAAATAACTCAAAAAGAGCCTTAAAAATGTCCATCTAAAATAAAAGACCCAATTAAAAAATAGGGAAGGGAAATAATGAACTGATCCTTTTCAGAGAAAAAGGAAAATGGCTAGCAAATATATGAAAAAAGGTTTAATATCTCTAGCCATTAAAGAAATGCAAAATAAAACAACATTAAGATTCCATCTTACAATTAAAAGGGTGGAAATTGTTAAAAATTCATAAAGTAATAAATTGCTGGTGTAACTTTGGTGAAAAGTAATCCACATACACTGTTAGTGGGAATGTAAACTGGTACAACCATCATGGAAATCACTATAGAGATTTCTTAAAGAATTTAAATTAGAATTTTCATATCATCTACTTATATCTCCTTTTGGGTATCTTCCTCAAAGAGTTAGAGACAGTGACACATACATGCCAATCATTATAGCAGTCTAATTCACACCAGTGAAATCCTGGAAGTAGCCTGTGTATACAGCAACAGATGATTGGGTAAAGGAAATATGGCATCCATACATAATGGAGTGCTATTTGGCTATAAAAAAGGATAAATGTGAGACAAAGAAAAAATAGATATATCTGGAAAATATAATATTGAATGAAAGCAGAACACTATTAAACAGTCTAGACGTCAAAATTTCTTTGAGCATAAATGGTAAAGACATGGAACACAAATTCTTTATTAAGTGCTCATACTATTGTTTTTGTCTATTAATATCAAGATATACTGAAGAATTAATAGAGAAAATGATTTTCAGAATAAAGAAGTCCTTTGAAAGATACAGTAATAAAACTTCTGAGATGTATCTGAATAATATAAAAAGAGAGAATTTTGAAGTTGAACTTATTTTGCCTTCTATATTTCTTTACTAGGTAAGACAGAAATAGGTCTATTTTATAATCAAGAAGGAGGAAAATAAAGGTATTCCTGGTCTAGAAATAATACAGTAATTAAACAGATCATTAAATGTCTTTGACACCTTACTAAAAAGTATTTTTATGTACAGTGTGAAGAATACTTATTGACTGGAATTCTGATGTTTTATATCCTAGAAGTGAGGCAACTTATTAAACTTCCTTTACTGTCAGTTTATTTACTGTTAACTTTTCCATCCATAAAACACAGGGCATGGCTAAACACCTAAGGCATGCTAGAGAGCACACTTGGTCATCTTGGTAATAGGATTCACTATTTTAGGATATCAGTTTGTAACTACGTATAATACTCTCTCCAGGGTACTCACAGTTGACATTTTTGTTCATCTGAAGTTCAAAATTATTCAAATGAAATATAGCTCCTTACTATATAAATTTTACCTTGATTTATAACTTTTGATTCATTTCTATTTCTACAAGGGAGATATTCTGATACTAAAACCATTAAAAGGTTATATATAATATGGATCCATGCATATACTATAAATGCACAGTTATTCATAAAGCAAGGTTCTGTATTATTTATATGATTGTGTTTATGGTGAAGAAGAATTTATACACAACAAATGTGATGTAATATGATATAAATATGAATGATGTATATGAAAATATGCCATAAATAGTTTAGAAGCATCCGAGAAACACATATTTTTAAATCAATAAATTGGTAGAGCATAAGTTTTCTCAGCAGTTTGTTTTTCACTGATAGCTCATTTGATAAGTATAATTATATGAAGACTTCTGGGAATGAGGAGGTATAAGGATGTTTCTGTGAGATGTGAAGAATTACATAGAATGTTCCTCAAAGTTTTCTCTCCAAATAATTTCCCAGTGAGGCTTTGAGTATTAGAATATTTCATGATGAAGAGCAAAGACCGCTAAGGGAGCCTTCCATTTGGCCCATGTATTTCCTAGGTGAAGGGAGAGAAATGGTGAATTATTTTCGGGAGGACTGAATAGTGTTGATAACAGGGTAGTATGCATAAAGTTGTGCTGTTTCATCACTGACCGCTAGTTCCACGTAACAAAGATGGCCATATATTCATTCACTCACACTCACACCCTCACATTCACATTCACACTCACACACATGGCACATATACATAGAAGTATAAATACAGACATATCTGTCTATATTATGCAGCATCCTGCAAGAGTTTAAGAATAGCATTCTAGGAGTCAATGAAACTCCTTAGGTCACTGTAGGTCTGAACAGCTGCCAAAGAGGTAGTAGAATTTGCTATTTTAAAACATCTATTGTATTTATTATTCATTTACTCTTAATACCTTACATCTTAAAAGTTAATGCCAGCTCTTCCCCACTAGAAGGAACTTTCTGGAATTTGAATGTTTTAATTCAGTTTATAACTTTGGCTCCTATGCACATTCACACACACACACACACCCCACAAATATTTTCCTTTGGTTTTAAAATACTGAACAAAATTTTCAGTATGCCAATGTTCTGTTACACCAGAAGCCCTTCTCATTCATAGGTGGGGTATTTCTGTGGGGAGGTTTTAGAAGCAGGCCCCCCTACCACACCTACTTTTTCCATAGCTTCTGAAAACCTCCTTGATGAGCACTGAAATTATCATGGAGCCTAGTCTTATCTACAAGTGAGAAAGGGACACATAGAGTCTCAAATTGAATAGAATCAATGCTGGAACTTCTCTTGCATTAAATAATCTAGAAGTAAGTCATTTGCTAGTGCTGGTTTGAAAGGAGTACTGTCATTTTGCAATAAGATGTTTGAACTAATTACCCTTGACCTGCCTTTGAATGACTTGCTGTGCTCTTTATGAGACACTTAAGATGGCAGTTATTGTTTTAAGCAATACATTAATGCTAGTCAAATATTATTTTAGTGGCTGCATAAAAGCAAACTGGCAGTTTTATTTCCTGTTCTTTTTTTTTTTTTTCCTCTCTCTCTGAATGCTGAACAGCATGCGGACACCTATATGTGCTTCTACATTAGACTCACAAAATTCTAAAACTGGATAAAAGGATAATTTACCTTCTGGAGGTTTTGATGAAGAGAACTTTCTGATGCAGCTTTAAGGTGTAAGCTCGATATATATGCATATACACATATATACACATATACATATATAAAATACATACACATATATAAATTATATACATGTATATGCACATGCACACAGGTAGATATGGTTATATATATGAACAAAATTAAGCTGTTTTTCTTGAAAGTATGAAAAAATTGACAAAAAGAAAAAGAACAACCAAACCACTCTGTCCCCAGCTACCCTTAAAGGAAACCTGAAATTTTGAAAATGCAAATTCTGGTTCAATCTTCTATATCTACAAAGTAAACAAGGCAAGTCAAGGAAAGTCCAGCTACTTGACTCACCACAAAGATACACTAATGTTGGGAATTTGAAAATATGGTTTCCAGTGTAATCTAGATTTTTCAAAGTAAGAAAACAAAGTTGAAGACAGCGCAGCACTTTGCTCCGTCTGCTTCACCGGAGCCAGCACCAGCAGTCAGCATGACACCTCCTCCCAGAGCGACCTTTTCCCAGCACACCCTGTGTCTATGCTCTCCTCACTCAAGGAGAGACAGAAACTTGCACTACTCCTTCTTCTGCACCGTTTCCCTCCAGGGTTTATGTGCTTGCCACTAGCAACAAGAATTGCTTTGAGGTTTTTTCCAAGTGAAACTGATAAAATAAAGGAAAAGGTTAGTGTTTACGTGCTATTTATAGTCTATTACTATCATATAAGCTCTTAATATTTCTGATGGCTTCTAATCATACTTAAAATTATGGTGGTGATCCTTTCTAATGGATAGACTTTTATTTGATTTTTAATCTTTGGAAGTTTTAAAGATACTGAAAGGAAAGGCAGTATACTCCCCAAACCATTGTAACACCTTGGCACATTTACTTCCACAGGCTTTAAACATGCATGCATGTGCGCATGTGCGCGCGCGCGCGCACACACACACACACACACACACACACACACACACACACACACACACCTTTCTTTCAGGAAAACAATTCTATTACTATTTCTAAAACTGACCTGTGAATTGAATTCCTCCCAAATGGTTTTGTGTCCACTGTCATTCTTATGTGTAAAAATAAATATTTCAGTCAATAGGGAAAAAATTCAAAATATGATCTAGCTGCTATATTTAGGCTTTTAAAAGATCAGTTTTAATTGAGTGTAATTAATGAAACTTCTCCCATAGCACAGGTGAACTTGGCCACTCATTGTCTCTTTTCTCTACTTACAGATGTTTGGTAAAATGTTAGTTTTTCCCTGTTCAATTATATATGTGATTCGACAGAGTAACAAATAAGACCATTGTATTTGCTTTTACTTCTCTCTCTCTCTCTCTCTCCATATATATATATATATATATATATATATATATATATATATATGTAAATATATATACGTAAATATATATACATACATGTATATACACATACATGTATATATATACATATATGTATACATATGTATATATGTATATATGTACATATACATGCCTATATATTGCATTTTTCTAAACCCATGCTGAACTTCCCATTTTTTTTCCCCAGCAGGGATGAGCATGGCCACTCAGTCTCTTTTCTTTCTGTGTGTGTGTGTGTGTCCGTGTGTGTATGTGTAATATATGTTTAATATTTGTGAGCATCCTTTCACCCAGTGTCTCACTTTTAATTGCCTGTTTGTTGATAGACATTTTAGAAAGTGCTATATTTTTGCAGTACTTTATAATGGAGAATATCACAGTATATCAAAGATCACGTATAATATTCTAGGGTAAGATTATTCCACTTTTTCTGAGGCTGGATGTCACCATATGCAAATCTAATTCCTTCTTATCCCTTAGGATGGGTTTTTATATGGATTTTTCAGTCTTGATATTCAGATAATTCTTTACTCTCAGGATTCCATAGTTTAAAAATGATACAGCTCACTATCTACAATTATGTATTTAATTTTCCAAAAACATGAGCTTGTCTTTCAACCTATAAATCCAGATCTACCTTTCAGCGCATCATTATATTTCCTCTGACGATAGCTCCCTTCCCATCTGTGGCCTCAAACCACCAGAGCTGATCACTATCTTAAGATTGCTGTCTTTACTTCTCCTCTTCTGCACAACTTGGCCCTAATTACTTATGTTCCTTTCTTTTTTGTATCCACTCTTATTGCAATTATCTCATGTCTTCTGTGCTGATAATTTGATTTTCTGTGGTATCTGTGGTAATACTTCCATTTTCTATCGTATGTAATAGTTTTCTAATGGAGTTGGCTAGGTCTTTCAATTTTCCGTAGTATACCACCTCCTGATTCACTTCATCGTTAGTTTATCACCTGATATTTGACCTCTGTCTTTATTGGATTTATTTTAATACTGTATTAAACGGGTCCTTTGTGTGAAGCAACTTGAGAATTTTCTTTTCTTTCTTTTGTACTTTTTTCTCTACTTTTGTATTTACTTCTGGATATGTACTTCCCTACTTTAAATTAATCTCTTCTCTCCCTATGTCCCCAACCTCTCTTTTCTCATTATTGTTAGTGATATTGTTATCATGTTTACTATTGTATATACAGACATATGCACATGGCTCTGTCAGACATTCTGTTTACTCTAATGGACTAAAGATTATTTTCTAGATTTGTGTACCACGTTGCCTGAGATTTCCCGGGATTCAGAGTGAAGCCTGGGTATTTCAGGGTTGGAAATTTTTAAGGAAACCGCAGGGATGGTACAGCCCAGAGTTTCAGTGAAGCAGTGTACAATTCTTTCAGGGTAACTGGTTTTTCTGGTGAGCACTCCATCCCTCTTCTCCCTGTAGGGCAGGGAACCATCCTCAGGTTTCCAATCCACTCTTAGTTCATAGGTAGCCCCGCACCTTCACCTTAGTCAACATCACCTCCTCTCCTGTGTGTTCCCTCAATACCACTGTACTTTTCTCCAGTCAAAGGAAAATCACAAGCTATCTATAGAGTCTACATTCATTAATGCCTGTAAGTGTTTGTAGTAATTCTTAACTTTTCCCCAAATTCTAGGGCCATTTCTTAGGTGTAATATCTAATAAGGAAAGAAACTCTGATTCTCATCTATTGCAGAAATGCCTATCCACAGACTTTATATATGTGGCATATAGATATGTTATTGCCTATGCAGTTGTGTTATCTGATTCTTATGTTATGTGTTGGAGAGAGAGAGAGAGAGACAGAGAGAGACAAAGAGACAGACAGACAGACATAGACCAACAGAGAGACAGACAGACAGAGACAGACAAATAGAATGCATATGCACATTGTGGAATTTACCTATTATTTCATTAAACATTAGGAGAAGAAAATTCAGTCATGCAGAACTTTTAGTTGTCAGAAAGAATGTCGTAGTTCACTGTGCTCCATAACTGCATCATCCAGTTAAATATCTGAGCTGAAAACTTTCTTCATAGAATATCCACATCTAATCACAAAATTCAAAAATAAGTTCCCTACTTTGTTCTCTGTAATTTTTTAATGTATGGTTAAACAGACCCCAAAATAAGCCTGGATGTGCAATTCGGTTACAGTACTGGCCTGACTTGTGCAAGGTCTTAGATCTGATCTCCAGCAATTCAAAATCAAAGCTAAAACAATCAAACACAAAAGCTTTCATGCATAAAACATGCTCCTCTAGACCTGTAGATTATGTACATATATTACTCTCAAATGCTGAAAGGGATATTAGGATACATTTGAATAAAGAATCATAATGGTTCTTAAATGGCTATCCATATGTAGTATCAGGAACTGGATAATTTCTTTTAGCTATTGATTATTTTTGTGATATCACATATGAAGTGACACTTATATTTTAATATCATTTCCTCCTTGACCTGTTTTTATTTTCTTCACAGTTCAAATTGAGAGAAAACAAAGTTTTTATATAATGTATACAGACATATACACACATACATATAAGAGTTATAAGTCTGTGTACATATTACATTTATAAATATAAGCATTTTGTGTAATCAAATATTTTAAGAGCATTTAGAAGTGTGTGTATCTATGAATAAGTAGAAATCACATGTATGCATATATATGCGTGTGCAACACACCTATGAAGCCGACTTGGTGTGAATTACCAGACTCCAGTGACAGTCATTTGCAGAGCAAGAAATAAGTCTCATGCTGCTGGGGTACCAAAGGCATTGCAGTAAAACTTGGCTGCACAAGGAGGGCAGACCTAGGGGTAATTCCTCTATTATTCTATCCTGGGCTAGAGCTCATAGCTCACCCTCCCTCTCATTCTCTTCCTGGGCTCCACAACAGAAGAGAAAAATGGGAAGCTCAGCATAGGTTTAGAGGAATGCAACCCTCACTAGAGTCAGAGAAGGCAAGGGGGAAGGACAGTGGCACTGTTTGGAGCAGGAAAATTGCGCAGAAGATCTAAATCATTTCCTAGCATATATGAAGAACTTTACATAAAGATCAAGGAGCAGATGATCTCCCTCAAACCACATTGAGCAGAAATTTGAGATATCAGAAAGAATGATGTAATGCACTGTGCTCCCAATAAGTAAAACTAACTGTGTGCATGATAAAATTCAAAGGTCTAAATTCGATTTGTTTCAGATAATTAAAGCATGCCTTTGCCAGTGATAGCAGAATGCTTTGTAGTGTATTCTTTTTGGTATTATATTGCCATAATTTATAATATTAGAAGAAAAGCTTACATTTGCTTTTCAAATATTCCTCACCTGCCTTAGGAGCCAGATAACTGAGTGCCAAATAGTTGGTCTGAAGAATGGAACCAGCCTCCCGACTGCTTATCTCAGAACACATTGGGCACTTGTTCTGGTCTTGGCATTAAGAACATGAAGATAGACACAGAATCTTTAATTTTTACAAAATTGATACTTTGATAAATTCTCACACAGTTCAGTGCCATGGCAGAATGGATTGCTGTGGATTTACTTGTTCTTTACTTAGAGAATTTTCAGTAGGATGCATTTAATTCTACTTGAGAAAATATATGCAATTAAATTTGAACTTAACCCTAGATATGTATCAAGAAAATAGAGTGTCCACTATGATAATTAATTTTCCCATTTATTATTCCCAGTTTATGTTTGAGATACAGAGCAATTACTTTCATCTTGGGAAAACTGGAACATATATGCATCATATTTCAATCATCCATAATTCCTCTTTCCCTTCCTACCCTCCAATCTTGCCCATCCCTGTGTTCCCTTCCCATCAGTATATTTCTCTGCCCCATCTTCTCTCATTTTCTGTCAGAACCCTTTGAATAGCAAATGTAGAGTATAAAATGCATAGTTAAAAAGCCATTTTTCAGGAAGGTGAAAGCTTCAATCAATATTAACAGTCAGAACAAAGCTCAAGTGTGTTTTTATTTCCAAGGCACAATACATTCTATCCATTTTAAAAAGTAGAATTCAGTATATCCCAACTTCAACTTTTTAGCAGAGCACAGATATGAACTGTGAGAGAGACTTATGTAGAGAATCAAAAGCAGTTCTCACTCACCAGTTCTATGGGGGAGGATGGGAGTGCAAGGAGGAAAACGCAAACTAGAGAAAATGTTAAGTAGGTTTCAACTGACTTGTCACATAGCAAAAGTCTTGCAGAGAACTATTGAATCCGGTGAACATATATTATGTAATATGCCACTGTTTTAAAAAATAACAGGAAAAGGAAACTATGTATTTAAAGTTAGCTTAACAGAAGTTACTTAAGCAGCAAAAGTTAGTGAAGAGAGAAATGAAACTCTGGATGCGAACAATTTCTTCTGACTAAATCGAACAGTGCATTAGATCATATTATCTGAGGAATGCGACCTAGGAAGGAACCAACAATCATAAACACACTGATCAGATATAGCACATCCAGAGTGGTCAGTTTATTTGTATATAAAACCATTTTTTTACATCTTCTAAGCATCCATTTTAATCTGTAAGTAACTAATACTGACAAGTAAGATTAGCTTTGTTGAAGTTAATTATTTCTAGGGAAAATGTGTGAGGAATTAAAATAGACCCAGGAGATTTTTAACTGGTCTATAAGCTATTAAATATCAAGATATAAATTTGTTCTTTATTATGTGAATATTGAGAGTTCACTAGTATACTTTGAAAAGAGAAGTGATGTAATTAAAAATTTGCATGGATAGCCAGATTTTCAGCACCATCTATTAAAGAGGGTAGCTTCTCTGTTCTGTAGGTTTTTGGCCCCTTTGTTAAAGATCAAATAGTTGAGTATGTCTGAAATTGTTTCTGCTTCTTTTATTCTGTTCCATAGTACGGTGAGTTTTGAAATCACTGTAGCTTTGCCATATAACTTTAAATCTAGATTTCTGATACCTCCCACTATGTCCCTGCTACCTAGGATTGCCTTTGCTGTTGTGGGACTCTTCTGCTTTCATATAAATTTCATGATTATTCTCTCCAATTTAGTGAAGAACCAGGTTCATGTTTTGATTAGAATTGTGCTATTCTGTATATAGCTATACAATTCTGTAATTGACTATATAGGTTTAGCTGTTATGTTTATCAACAGAATAGATAAGGACAGAGTGATATTTACTCACAGTAGAGCACTACTGTGCCAAACAGAAAGATAAAGTGGAGTTATTTGTAGGAAATGCATGTGCCTTGAGACTAGAATGTTCAGTGAAGTAAATAAGACACACTAGCTCAAATGTCCCCTGGTTTCTCTTACATGTGAAACTGACAGATAATAAGCAGTAAAGAAATAGATTTTTCTCAGATGGGAAGCGGTTGGAGAGATGGAGAGGGCAGGAAGGAAGGCAAAGAAGATGAAAAAGTGAATTAAGATATGTTATACCAGTGCCACATAAAGGATGTAAATTTTATGTACTGCAAACATATGCTAATAATTTTTTACCATTAAAAATGTTATTTCCCTGATCACTTCTTCCTAAAGAAGACTTAATCAGTTTCTGGTCTAAGTATAAGACTCTAGTGTTGTCAAAAGTAGAATATGATTACACTTAGACCTCACATCCTAGGAAGCACTCCTAAATGGGGTAAACAAATCCAAGTCCAGTCATTGCAGAAAAGGACAGAGAGTGAATAAGAAGCAAAAGAATGGGATAAACTTCACTTATTCACTTCCTTGCTGGGATTCTCAAATCTTCTCTTTTCCTCTTCAATACAAATTTGGTATACTCTTTTTAAAAACTTATAATCCTTAGTATTCCCTTCTCTATCTTTCCCTCCTCCTTCTTCTCCTGTACTCCCTCCTTCTGTCTCTCTCTATGGAACACAAGTGTGTGCATAAGGGCGTGTGTGTGTGTGTGTGTGTGTGTGTGTGTGTGTAGACACATCCATGATCATTTGATCTATCTATATGTTTATAGTCTCAACACAGTAAATCGCTTTCAAGATCTACTTATAAATGTGACCCACATTTTGGAAAACTCAAATGTAGGCATAATGGTTTCAAAAACAGTTTGGTAAAAGGGAGGACTCAGGATGAACAGAGTTAGAATCCCCACAAATCCAGGAGAGGAGGGGTAGATAACCTGAATTTATTTTTTTAATGGCTCTAATTTATTTTCCTCATCTTAATCAGACACAGAAAGATTAGTGGCCTATAATTTCATGAGAATTTTAAGTGGTGAAGGAGACAATTACAACAAAGCACTCTCATTCAGAATGTGGGCAGTGGAGTAACGGGCCGGGCAGTCAGACTGTCTGGCGCCACAATTTATATGCTGTGTGATTTTGGAAAAGTTATTCAAACACTTCGTAGCTCAAGTTCTTCATTTGTAAATGGGGATAATGAAGCCTGTCTCTGAAAGTGGTAGTGAGAATAATAGAGTGCTTTGACTAATAAATTATGCACTGACAGCTCTCAGGAAATACTGTTTGTTGGCTAGTGAATAAACATTTCACCAAAATCTGTGGTAAGACAGAACAGAATTGAGAAGATGCAACTAATATTAACTTTTCAAAGGGTATTCTGTCAGTACTCCTAGTGGCTTTTGGTCATTTGTCAGTGAATTGGCTAAGGAATCAAAAATGCCTCACTATATTAGTAATATTATCAGTAGCAAATATATAATTTTAGCCCTGTATTAAATGGTAAAATAGCTCCAAGTCACCTCCTTTCTCTTCATGTTTTTAGCCCATGAACATTAATGTATCCTAGCCAAGATATCAAAATCAATTTGCTACTGTGAAGATTTTTAAAAAGTTTTTACTACTAAAGGTGTAGATATTTAGTCATAATTTGAGATAGTAAGACAAGGAGAGATAGAAAGAAGTCGTAAAACCTTGGAGTTTTCATTGGTTCATCCACTTTCTAAAAGGTCATGACCCTCATAGTTTTAATATTCATTTTGGCGTGAGGTGAAAATTTAGCCTTCATTGGGGGAAGAGAAAATTTTAATTTTTCAAATAAGCAAAAAATGGCATTCCTACACATTGAGCATGATAACAATAATGACAAAAACACAATCTGGAAAATGGCTGCTGAAAATATCTATCAGTTTCCTATGTGAAATAAGGCCAAGGCTACTATTGCACTGAGCTTAGTCTGACTTCTTGGAGAGCATGGATAGAAACATCTGAATTCACTGTAATTTTCTCACAGTGAGCATAAACATTACTTTAAAACATTCCTCTTCTAGGCATGCTTTTGAAGAACTAAGCCTGTGAGATTCATTAGCAAAGATGTGTTGTACATATTTGTATTTTTCTTAAATTACAAATTGCCATCACAGAGTAACTAATACTATGATAATTAAGATATGAAATTAAATCACTGTATCACATACCATGCTGAGAAAATAATAACAAAGTGTAGTAATATAATTGGCAGTCCCTAGAATAAAACAAATGTATCCACAGTAATGACAGTGCAGTTGTTCTTATTGCTTTATTACACTAATTTCAATAAAGAATGAGTTTGTCACATGAAGGAAATTCTAGAGAACCTCTAGAATTACAGACAAATTAAGGATTATTGTGAAATAGGTACATTTTATATACATAATGTGATCACACTCAACATTGACAATTTGTACCAGTATACGACATGACTCGATTCTCATTTTTTCCCAATCCCCTACCCACCCTAGAACTCCCCACCCCCTGTAACATAAGGTTTGTTTCCTTTTTTAAAAATTACCATCACAACTTTTTTCTTTCCTACCCCCATTTCCCTTTGAATATTTTCTATTTTATAATATCTAACATATATTCTAAAACTCATTTACATGTTCAGTTTCTCATGTCAGAGAAAAGATATAGTATTTACACACCTGTGACCTATTTATTTCACTTATGAGTATGTCCTCAATGTACGTCCATTTGAGTATGAATGACTCAAACTTGTCATTCTTTATGGTAGATTAATACTCCATTTTACAGAAAAACTACATCTTCTTTATCCAGTCTCCAATTGATAGATATTTGGATTGTTTCTAAGATTTAGCTGTCACAAACTGAGCTGCTATAAACATGGGCACGCATATGTCGCTGTGATATGAATCTTTTAATTCTTTCCTGTATATCCCTATCAGAGGAATAGCAGTATCGTCTTAAACTTTGTATCATCTTGGTCCTATAAGTTTTCTGTTCTTTATCTCAGGGCCATACTTTCCATGACTTTATGTATTTTACAGTGTGTCATCAACTGCATGCAAACACTTGGATGTACGGAATGTTCATTGCATTTTTCATATTTTATGTACATAGTTGTGTCCCAATTGTTTTTCTTTTCTTTTAGGAAAATATCATTAACTGGAACAACTTACCCACATTAAGAGGGAGATGATTTATTCTATAGTAGTTCCTGTATAATCGCATGTGGTTTTGGGAATTATTTGAATTGTACATATTTTCTACCCCAGAGCAGTGTATTCAGCTTAGCGAACACCTCAGAATGCAAGTTCACATCCTCACTCATTCACTTTCTTTTCTGTCTTTGCAGTTCCACCATGGTTTTTAAATCACCCTTCCAACCTCTATGCCTATGAAAGCATGGACATTGAGTTTGAATGTTCAGTCTCTGGAAAGCCTGTGCCCACTGTGAACTGGATGAAGAATGGAGATGTGGTCATTCCTAGTGATTATTTTCAGATAGTGGTAATTATCTTTTTGCATATTAGCTTGACAACCCCATTTATTGTTTACCTTTTTTTTTTCATTTGCTTTTCTTTCCTGATAAGACAGTTATTGTTGGGAATTTTATAATGTGTTAAGAAAACTTTTAGGAAAGCAGATGACATTTTAGGCTTTAATTTGGGACTGGAACAAGAGGAATAGTAGAGTCCATCCAACTTATTGTATTGAGTAAGGCTTTAAAACATAGCAAAACAGAAAGCCTAAGACTTTCCATGTATTTTCATAGACTATAATTTAGAATCTAGTACCAGACTACATTGAACCAGCATTGTCTTATTACTGTGACTTTTGGTGCCTGTAATACTTTTAAAATAAGATGCCTTGTGTATGATTATGCTAATCTTACTCTGATAATAGAGACTGTTTTCCTTTGTCCTTTCTCCACATAATACCAACCGATCTTGTATTAGCAGTATGGATGGGGATAGTGATAATGATGACAGCAAAGACAGAATACTTGGAGATCTGTAGCTCACGATACTTTGTAACTTTCAGTGTTGGGAAAAAGTAAAGCCATGAATAATAATTGTTATAGCTACCCATAAGTTTTAGTTCACTATCTCTAACCTTATGAGAGATAATCCCTATTTTCCCCTAGGACTATATTTATTGAACTATCCTGGTACATAGTGAGTGTTCCAGGACTACCATTACTGCTTTTGCTTTCACCAGTAGAATGATTTACTCATTGGAAAAGGTTCCATGGAAACTCACGTTTTAGTGTATGTTCACATCAAAAGTTCTTGACTTCAGGTATAGGAATATTAATATACAGCATGAGAAATATGTTAAACATACTTTCTCAATGTTAAGGAACTCTGCAGATAAAGAAGAGAGTTTTAGACCCACTTATTTTATGTTTGAGATGCAAGAATGACACTTTCAAAGAGGAGCTCGAATGTTCCAGAATTTCGGCATCTGATGGGGTCAGGCACAGGTTCTCTTCATATCAGTATGCTGGCTCTTACTCTAAATGCTTCTTCCACAGTCAAGTGATTTTCACCAACTTTCCTGCACTCTTTCTACATACATTTTGGCATGCTATACAAATTCTGAAAGAATAAGACAGTAAATCATGCTTATCACTTCTCATCACTACACGTTTTTCACTTGGAGCTGTATTCATTTAATTGGTTGGGAATAAGAGTAGTAAGAGATGGAAAAATTTCAAGTTTTGAATACCACACAAATCTATTTTTTTTTAAATGTAACACTGTTTCCACTACAGCTGAATTGAAAATGACCAGCCCTTGGGTACTTTGAAAGTGTTGCATATGCCTGCAATGCATGCTACTTGCTTATAAAGGAAATTGTTGCATGCCCTTAAGGATGCATGAAAAAATGCAACATTTCAGTTTTCTACAGTTTGAATAATCTTACTCCCAGCATGATGCATTACAGCGAATCTACTTAAATGCTTCTTTTCTTAAGGTGAAAGAAAATGTATGTGCCCTATTCACATTAAATTGTGCCTAGAAATATTTCCTCAATACTTTTGGAAATTCAAAAGCCGTTGTATATTGTACATGCTAAAACTAAATGCAAATAATAACTTAAGTGAAAATTGTTAATTAGAAGTTAGCAACTTTATCTAAGAATTTTACTTCAACTGAGAATTGACTACAAGACACTAAAAACAATTAAGAATTCCCCATGAGGTAATATTTATCTCTTAATGACTTCAGGGGAAGTGATTTAACACGTTTCTCTTACGGAACTAATTCTTTGCACTAATATAGAAGATAAACTGAGTTCGTGTAATTAAATGCTATCTCCAGATCATTTTATCATCCATCCTTGAAAAAGATGGTGGTTCATTTTATATAAAAACCAAATGAATCTTGCTGTATTTCATTTATGGACTACTGAAGGTCTGAAACATTTTAGATATAGTCTAGCAGTGACATGGATTATAATTTCCACATATGCCACCATCTCCCCAGTAGGGTGTATGTCACAGAAATTATCATTTTAAAAGGATTTTCAGACATGTTTGTGGGTAAATATTTCCTAAAAATATATAAGTTTCAATTCTCATTCTTTAGAATCTTCAAATACCAGTTGTTGTTTCATTTTGTTAGGTCTTATTTTGTTTTGCTGAGAAACTACTAAACCTTATTTTCCTACAGTAATAAGTAAAGGAATGGGACTTCTTTTAGTACTCATCTTTATTTTTTTACTACCTAATAAGTGACATTTCTTTTGATTATTCACCTAGATATCGAGATTGATGTGCATCTTTAGGAGCATATTTCTTTGCAGAACTGGTCTGAATCGACACTCATGAATTTGAAAGAGTATTGGAGTGCATGGCATTTTCTGGGCAGCCTAAGACACACATGAGGCTGAGAACCTGATGGCTTCTCTTCTTGCTTATTTTGTGATGTTTTATTAAGTTTTGGTCTATGTTCATTTTGTTACCTTGAGGTTTTTTTATTTTGTTTTCGCTGTTCTCAATATTTCATCTGCTTTTTTTTTTTTTTTTCCTCCTTTCTAGGGAGGAAGCAACTTACGGATCCTGGGTGTTGTAAAGTCAGATGAAGGCTTTTATCAGTGTGTGGCTGAAAATGAAGCTGGCAATGCCCAGGCCAGTGCACAGCTCATTGTCCCTAAGCCAGGTGAGAAGAAGATAAGAACTCAGTTTGGGATTAATAGTCAAAATTGTGCGAGTTTCCTTTTGCATTTCACGTTGCTCATACAAAATGATATAGTTAAGATATACTGTATATGTGTTGGTGATATTTTACTTTCAGCCAATTTTATATGCATTTTATCTATCTACTTGCAGAAAAATATGTCATTATGAAGAGTGGGGCCTTTGGTTTTCAATTCACCAGCCAATTTCAATACCAGTATTAATTTTAATACTGTCTTTTGTGACATACCTTTCTTCCCCGTGTTCCTTATAAATATAAAACATTTATATAAATGTATGCTGTGCTGTGTATAAGCATGTAAGGTAGATATAAGATTATATGTGTGTGTTGGTTACTTTTCTCTCTGCTGAGATAAATGTCTGACACCCACATTTAAAGGGGAAAGGGTTTATTTGGCCTACAGTTTACAGAGGTTTCAGACCGTACTTAGCTGGATTTGAGGCAGGGCTGGCACACAGTTGTCACAGAGGGGGAACAATATGGCACACAGAAAGTGAGAAAGGTAGCAAAAGAGACTCACAGTGCCTTCCTGTCCTTTTTATCTTATTCAGACTATTTCATGTGAATAGCACTCATGCCTTTAATTCCTGCCATGAATCCATCACACTTTCTAGATTTAACTACCTCTGGAAAAGCATGATGCTTTGTGGACATCCAGACCCAAACCGTAACAATGTATATATTATGTGTATATATAGTTTGCGCACACATACATATATAAGGACCAGACATATATACATTTATGTATAGTCATTATGGAAATTGCAGAAAAAAAGCTTAAATAAAAGTTAATTTTAATTATTTAAACAGATTTTAATAAGCTCATTTTTAGAACAATTAATACACTTTTTCCCTATTTTGAAATAATTGGAAGCTCTAATATGATGATAGATTAAAAATTAGCATAATTCTCTAAAAGCTCTATCACATAAAGAGTCATCATTAAATCATTTTTCCTTCTGGAGTAGAGGAGGTTAAAGGGGGCGCTGGTCACATATTCTGAAGTATTTAATGCTAGTGAAGTTAAAAAGCAGAATTTGAAGTTACTTACATACATCAAAATGCCAGTACATATTAATACTTCCTGAAAAAGTTTTCATACCACATTAGGTAAATTTCAACTTTCTTATGTTATTCTCTCTTCTGATATGACTCACTGTTGTCTGAGGCTTTCCCTGAGGCAAGTAACTAAGATAGTACATAAGACACCGTCTTACTTTGGGTTCTGTTCTTTGAAATGTATCTACTAACTCTTTATGTTTACTATACCTTGGCCAATTATATTATGATACTAGTAATGAAACTTACAAAGATAAATTTTTACTTTTTCTTGATTGAAGTAAAAAAAATAAAAGCCACCTATAGAGCAGTAGTACTACTTGAGTAAAGGAACCATCTAGAAATTTAAAAAGATCAAGTTTGCTTCAAGAGCCCAGTTTCTCCCCTAGACTACATCTTTTCCCTTCACTTAATATACTGTGCATATTAGCAGAACTTCATTTCTGTAACTAAGGACATCCTCTTCAAGAGAACCTGTAATATATGAATGGGAGAAAACAAATTCTACAACAAAGTCTTTGATTTCAGTCATATTTCATGAGTAACAATTTGTACAGCCATGTGAAGCTAACATTGGTTATCGAACACTTCATAGAACAAGAGAATTGTAGTTAATTTCCATAGTTCAGCTAAGGGCATAAAGGGAGGAAAATGTGGGATAAGTCACTTCATATCAGTAAGGGAGGAACTGAACAGGTCCTGCAGTTTGTTGGTGCTGATTGCAAAGGCCTGATGATGATCTCTGACAGGTGTTCATAGGAATGAAGGACTTGCAGAGTTCTTTACTTCAGAGATTGAACAACATCAGAGCATTTGTCCTCTACCACAGACTATTTGTGGAGACACTAAGAGAGCTTCTCGTGTGTGTGTGTGTGTGTGTGTGTGTGTGTGTGTGTGTGTGTGTGTGTGTGTGTTTACTAAGTGAAAGCAAACATGGAACAATGTACTCTGAATGGAATGTATCTGGAGCATCCCAGTAAGGAAGAAAGCAAAAGCAAGAGCCAAATGAGGGGAAAATAGGGTGTGAGTTCCACTTAAGGAAATCCGGTGGGGCCGGGAAGTTAGCTCAGTGGTTCCGGCGCCTGTCTTGAAAGCTCAAGGGCCTGGGTTCGATTCTCCGGTAACCACATACCATACTGGGCGTGGAGACTCACGCCCAGCAGCAACCAGTACCACATACCACAGTGCCGGGCATGGTGGCTCACACCTGTAATCCCAGCACTCGGGAGGCAGAGGCAGGAGGATTGCTGTGATGTGAGTTGGAGGCTAAGATCAGGGCCAGCTTGAACCACAAAGTGAGACCCTGTCTCAAAAAAACCTAAAAAAAAAAAAAAAAAAAAAAAAAAAAAAAAAAAAAAAAAAGAAAGAAAAAGAAAAGAAATTGGGTGAATGTTTTTTGATAAGACGCTGCCCCAAGACCCTACCTGTGATATTGCACCAATCAAAGGACTTCAGAGGGATACTGCTCCAGCTGAGGCTGAGCTAGTAGCAGGGGCAGAAGATCTGTTGGAAAGTGCCATACCAAATTCACATATGCCCCATGAGGACGTTTCTGAAAGGGTCTCTCTGCCAAAACTAAACTACTACTCCCCCCAAAAAATGAAGCATGAAGCTGTCTTCCATGACAGTGGGCTTTTGTAAGTACAAGCTATAAAAAGTCTTTATCTCTTCACTCCAAATCCGTACTTCTCTTTCTGACCTTGGAAATTCCTAAGCAGAGGGATGAAATAGACCCAAAGAAAATAGGCAGCAGACAATCCCACAGTCCTTTGGCCTTGGGGCTGTTTTGGGAGGTGTGTACAAACTTTAGATTTATATTTTTTATTAGTACCTATTTGCAGTAACATCACATTCATTGTGTGGAGCTGGAATATATACATAATATATCTTACTTCTTCTTTATTACTTTTCTTTTTTTTCTCCCTCTTTCATTTTATAATTTTTGGTAGATTGAATAAAAATGGTGTGTGTGTGTGTGTGTGTGTGTGTGTGTGTGTGTGTGTGTGTGTGTGTTTACTGTAGTTTTGTTATTTGTTTTCTGAATATCTGAAGATTAAACTTTCAGGGCCAGATGACCAAATTAAATGACAGACGGTGAAGAGATAGATTTCAGAGGATGTATTTAGAAATGGGTAATGAGAAAACTAAAGCTGTTGGACTACTTTTTGTTTTGTTTTTCTAATATTTCAGTACTCTAGCTCCTTCAGTAAACCAACTATAGATACTCATTTCCATTTAAACCTTCACCCCCTGCAGAAAGTATCTTGTATTCTGCTCAGGCCTGGGTTTCTTTAGGTCTGTGTGGCTATAAGGGAACAAGGGCCTCCTCCACAGACAGGAATGTCATTTGCCTCCTAGCTAGGGCCACCTATGACCATTCCTTCTATGTCTAGGGGGTGGAGCCTGGTCAGCGACACTCTTGGTGTTTATTGTATTTGGCACTGGACAAGAAAGCAAAAGAAATGACGACAAAAGTCTGAAATCATGACGAGGCACCATTGTTACTGCCTTCCATTTCTCCTAATAAGTGATGGATCCCTTTTTCTACCTATTTAATCAGATTTTCAAATAAGACTGCTCCAATTCCTGAGAGATGCAGTCTACACTATATGCACAGATGGTGGAGAGGCCAGCTATAAATATAAATTAGGCCATGAGGCTAACCATTGTGTTAAGAACATAGTCCTCTCTGTTTAAATTTGGACCATCAATGATCACTATATTTTGAGGCACATGTGGGCTTGGGTGGCCCAGCTGTCCAGCTTTACCCTGTCCATGGCCAGTGACAGAGAGTTGCTCTTGGCAACCATAGTAATCTGTTTCTCACTGAAATACGGACAATAACCCATTCAAGCCAGTGTCCATTCGTGCTGGATATTTACATAAGTCTAATGAAGTTTCAATACACTCTCTAATATACATTTAGCTGCCCCATCTTTAAGCAATTATTGAATTAGGAAATAAAGTAAACATAGTCTAGCAAATTATATGTAGTTAATGACTGGCTTTTCATTTAAGAAAATGAGTTTGGGAAAAATATTTGAAATATGTGTACTGTAAACTGTGAAATATATATATATATATATTTATATATGTTCATATGTTTATATATATATATGTATATGTATATATATATATATGTTCACTTCCTGTACATAGAGACCAAGATCAAAAGCATTGAAAAGAATCGTTAAAGTATTGGAGGTTCCATAAATGATGGTGCTTAGTTCACACTGTCATATCTACTCCACACTTCCAGTTAACATAGTTTAGTGGATCTATATCACATACAACATCTAGTAATCTTTTCTAAAAGTTGAAGTCAGACTTATGCTTTTCTTCACGTTGTTTGTATTAACTACATTTGTGTGTGTGTGTGTGTGTGTGTGCGTGCACAAGCGTGTCACGTGCAGCAAGGGGTTGAGGTACTATGTTGGTTAAGTGGTCTTTCCAAATTAAAAAGATTATAGGTGCAAGTCCACTGTTTAGTGAATAGCCAGGCAAAAATATGTCAAGTTTCACAAGAATAAGAAACATCAGTAGCATGAGTTGTAAGGAGGTAAGCGTAAGTCAGGAACTTCTCGGCATAGTTGACACTGATAAATTAATATCCCAGAGTTCCTGTCCAATAAACTGGAATGTGAGTAGGTGATATTTGCCTTTTGAAAGTCTATTTGGTAGCTGAATAAAGTAAGCCATTATCTAGGGGCTGGAGAGGGACAACAGGGAACGAGGCATGAACAGAAGGTAAAATAAAATTCAGATTGTAATTTACTTATTCTGACTGTAGCTGTTGCATGGCATTCTATTCCTTCACCACATCTGCATTAGAAGATGATCAGAAGTAGCTGACTACTGAACAGGGGAAGCTATGAAGGGCTTGGGCCAAAAATGCACCTGTAAAAGGAGAATGTACAGTCTATGAATATGCTTAATTTAATGACAAATACAGACGAGGATAGAATAAAAATTATCATGGGAAGAAATGAAAAGCGATGTGCAAAAAATCAGATGATCACAAACAAAATAAATTATACTATAAATATTTCCTAAAATGTAGATTCATTTGGGGAAGTGACCAAATATCTTATACCTTCTATAGAGGAAATAAATATGGAATGTGTATCTCATATTAATATCACAAGTTTTATAATGCTAGGTTTATTATTTTCTCTCCAGCATTGATAGCAAAATAGAGTTCCAATGTAGTAGAGGAAATATATGGGTTAGGCACTTAGAAAAAGGAGAGCTGTTATCAATTACCTGTCCTCCCCTGGAAAAGGTTACTGATTACAAACGATGTTGAATTTTAAACATTTTATTAAGGCAGTATATCATATAGCCTGGAATTAGTAAAAAGTTATAAGTCTTGCCGTGAACATTAAGGCACAAAATCAGGAATCTATTGGACTTGCTTTTGTGAGTTTTTCCTTATAAACATGAGAAAAATATCTAGAAATCCAAGACTGTCTAATACATACTCATATAGATAGATATTAACCATAACTAGTGACAGTATTTCTTACTAAATGGTGGCTTTTAGGTAAGGACAAGAGTGGAATTATGTGAAGCATTAAAAATGTATATCTTAATACTCCAGCAGGTGTTAGAATTTAATTTGTCAGTGTAATAACATCTAAGCAACTATGTAATAGAGAATGTAAGTAGAACAAAATGGGTATATTCCTCACCTGATGCTAGTCACTGACAGTTAATTTGAATTTTTATCTGCTTGTATGAAAAGGGTTACTGTGATGTAAATACTTAACTGTCTTTGGTACAGGATCAAATTGTCTCTGCAATTCTGTAAATAAATAGAAGTCAGGTCTCATCTGGTAAACTAGGGTCATGGAACTTAAACCAAAGACATAAATCATTACTTTTCTCACACAAATTAAGTTGCTTGTTTGAAAGTGAAGATTTCTTTTTTTTAGAGTTCCATTAAGATTAAGTATGTATAAAAGTACAACTTAAAATTGTGGAGACACACACACTCTCATTATGATGTTAGTGCATTTTATCAGCTTCTCCAGAATGTTTTCCTTTACAAGTCTTAGTAATTTATCTGAGAGAATACTGAACCAAATTGTTTTCAAAGTAGTTATTAATTTTAGCATGTATGGCCATAAATTTATTCAAATAAACAAAAATTACTTCTTGGTTGACAAAGTAAAATAAACATGAGAGGAAAATAAATCATCTCTTCTTTTTTTCTGTACCCCAAAGTCTCCCATCCCTTACAACAATGTTGACACTCAAACTAATACCTTCCCTAAGAGGTTTATTGAAAGCCTATGTTGGGCATAAATTTTTCATTTGACATTTGACCACATAGTACTCATCTAGTAAAGGAAATGAGTCTGTGTCCCACTGTACAGGCTCATCCAAATTACTTTCAGAGATTTAAAAATAGATTGAAATATAGAATGCACTTATGAACAGTCTTAGACAGTGCTCCCTACCTTTCCAAGTGTCTGTTTTTCAACATAAAATGCAGTAGGTAATTATCACAAAGATTTAGTGCAGGAAACATATTTAAAAGCAATTTATAGGCTATAAATTGATATACAATATTAGCTACTTTAAAGTCTCCTATTGGTTTTATTTAGTCTTGAGATAAATACTCGTCATGTATGAGGAAAGATAAAATAGGAACTCTTCTCTAGTGAATTTTCTATCTTCTAAAAAAATAACTAATGAACAAATATTTGTATGATGTTGTCCATTGAAAGTTTAGATGTTTAGCCCATTGATCAACAGTAAGCAAAAAGTTCTGCCTCACATTAACTAATAGTGAAAAGGTGATAGAGACTCATTACATTCTTCTAATCCAGCCCTCTTTAGGAAGGAGTTTCTAGCAAATGAAGGCCTGTCATTCACCTTCTCCTGGATCCAGCATGTGCTTCAAGCAGGAAGCCAGGTCGATGCTAATCAAGAAGTAGGACAGGGCTGTCTGGCAGACTTTGAAGTTAGAAATGAATTCTGCAGTAATATAGAGTGTTTCAATGGCTAGGATAAAAATAAATCCATATAATAAGGAAAAGTGGATAGATGAATAAATATTGCTAACATCACATACCGACAGTAAACATGGAATGTTATAACTGTTTCCTTTTTTAATGCTCTGCATTAGGAAAGTGTGAAAACTGTTGACTTTTACACTGAATCCAAATGCCTTGTGTTTGATATTTTTAAAAATATTTTACATGTAAATGAATCACCCTTTGATGAGAGCAGTATGCACACAAAACGTGTGTGTGTGTGTGTGTGTGTGTGTGTGTGTGTGTGTGTGTGTGTGTGTGTAATAGTGTCTCGCTTTGTTGTTCAGGCTGGCCCTGAACTCAGCCTCCAGCTCACATCACAGCAATCCTCCTGCCTCTGCCTCCCGAGTGCTGGAATTTCAGGCATGAGCCACCACTCCCGGCACTGTGGTATGTGGTACTGATTGTTGCTGGGCATGAGTCTCCACACCCAGTATTGTATGTGGTTACTGAGGATCGAACCCGGGTCCTTGTGCTGGCAAGACAGGCACCAGAACCACTGAACTAAATCCCCAGCCCATAACTTGATTTTTAAGGTACATCGTGCCATGTTCCAAATCAGAGCACCTGTAAAATATTTATTACTGTCATAGTCCATCCTATCTCCACAGTTTCTGTCCCACTTTCTGCTCATATGTGTTTGGCCAAAGCCTCTCCTACAGCCATCTTTTCATTTTAACTACGTTAGCAGAAGAGAAGAGAAGTAGAACAGTTTACAGAATATGTGGATTAGCAGCTCCTGTGGGCTGTATTAAGACAGAACACAGGAAATTAATGTAACCGTGGGGCAAGATTAGAGTCGAGAGATGGTTTTCTGTACCTAATGAATGAGAATATTTTGATTATATTTTGTTTGTTTCTGCCTTTTATACATTTCTCTTTATTGTTTTTTTAAACAAAACAGATATCAGTGCTTTTTAGATGTGCATCATGATAATATTCATCCCAGGGAATTTTTACCTGTACATGATACATCTTGATTCTTTTTTGTCTATACCCCACCTTCAACTCCTTTTCCCCTCCTTATTTACAAAAGCTTGTTCCATTTTTCCCTTCTATTTGCACCTTTTTTCTTGTCCCTTCTTTCCTTTATGCATTCCCTTTCCTTATTGATTATCCTTTCTTACAGGGAAAAGAAATATTATTATAGTTAAATATGTTTTGCTAGAGGTCTTGTTAGTTTCCTCTCACAAAAATATGAATTTTAGAATAGCCAAAGTAACGGGAACTATTTCGTTAAGTTTGGGGCAGTCATGTCACTCAGGTTTGATCTGGATCTGGTGAGAATCAAAATGAGTTAAATTATAATGTAATGGGAACTAAGTACTATCTGTTAATAATTTATGGAGGGCATTAGCCTTTGCCATCCTCCCTCCTACTGTGATAGAGTAATAAGTAGAGTATAGAAATATAAATATATGCTGGGATAAATTGAATTTTATATGATAAATCACAAATAAAATATACATAGCAGAATATTTTATGCAATTTAGATTTCGACCTAAATCTACCTCAATATTTCTATTTCTAAAGACAAACCTACCATATATTTTTATGCATAGAATCATAATATTATAGCTGCAAAGAACATCAGATCACAAGAATTGTAAACTAAGACATCAAGAATTTCAGAAAAGTGAGTGTGGTTTTTGTCCTTGATTGTAGTCCATCTGCCCCAGAATCTATTCAAAATATCATATGCCCCTTAAAACATTTCATGTGCCTTAGATGGTAAGTCTTCTGTATTTAAATGTTTTCAATTTAATGGTAAACTTTAGAAACATGTGCCATTTTAATTTATTGGAAGGAACATGCCAACAAAGTTATAAGTACTTCTACCAAACAATTGTGTAATTTCAAAAAAAGAAAAAAGAAAAAGGCATTTTCCAGAACCTTCTTATGTCAGCTATGTTATGCTAAATGTTTTCTCTGTGTTATTCCATTTGCTCCTAGGATAACCCAGTCTTGAATATTTCACTGTTCTTGTTTCATAGATTAGAATGTTCAGCTTCAGAGAGGTCAGACATCATCCTAGTACTAAACAGTTACAAAGTGGTAGAGCCAGGTGTGTAAAACAGTGGTAGAATCTTTATTAGTGGTCACCAAGGGCTGTGCATTGTCCTGAGTTGGGACTTTCTAATTCAGTATAATTAATTTCTGCCAAGACTCCAATAAGGGAAATTCAAGTAATTGAATTCAAGTAATTGAATGACTTGAATTTCCCCTTACTTTTTTAGGTGAAAAAACTGTTTTATGAAGAAGTCAGTTGACTTTTCCAAGGCCACACCATTAGCAAGAGCTCTTGTTACTTAAACTGCTTTCTCAGCTATTGTATTATAATAACTTTCAACTCATGCTCCATCCACACATGGAGCTTGTTTAGGGAAAGGGATGACACTTGTGACTTGAAAACTAGTTTGAGAATATCTCAGAATAAAGAAGAGTTTGAAATTAATATATGTTTCTAAGATGCTGCCACTTAAATTATGTCTGTCCACATTCTGAATGTAAGAGAAGGTATTCTTCAGCATGGATAAGATACACGATGTATCTTAAAAGCCTTCCAACCAAATGTGCAGCACTCACTTGTAATCTCATCTCCTTAGAAGGCTGAGGCAGGAAAATTGCAGGTTTGAAGTCAGCATCTGCAACTTAGTGAGATACTGGTCCAAAGTGAAAACTAGGAGGGGCTATGTATGTCATAGAGCACGAGTGTGGCATATGTGAGCTCCGTGTTCAATCTTCATTATTATGAAAGACAAGGGATAGGGAGGAAGGGAGGGAGAGGGGAAGAGAGATTGTCTCAGGTGAATATTGTATGCTCTTTGCTCCATAGTTTAAGAGAATAAATTTGATATAACTAATATAAATTACCAAATGAAATTGAACCATAGTGACTTTCAGTGCATGCTAATTATCCAACTTACCCAATACTCAGAATTGAAATGCGAATTACAGGTGGTAGATGCTAATCCAGGCAATTTAATTCTTCAGGCAATAATTCTTAAATGTTCAGTGCCTAATGTCCTATACATATCTTTGTTCTTACCCTATTTTAGAAGGGTGGTAGTGTAATTTGCCACACAGATTGACAAACCTATTATGTCAGTAAAGCTCCTTTACTTACTGTTTTATTTTGATCCTGTTTTAAGTGAAGATCTCCATGTTAAAAAGTCTTTAAGAAAGAAAGGGAAAATTCTCTTTCCTGTGAAGTATTTACTCAGCGATTCTTAAACTACAAATGTAGTTTCATAGAAATACTGTGATAATAATTAATAAGATGGTAAGTCTAGGTCTAGGGACTTAGCTCAGTGGTTCTGGCATCTGCCTTGCAAGTGCAAGGTCCTGAATTCGATTTCCAGTAGCCGTATACCACAGTGCTGGCTATGGTGGCTCATGCCTGTAATCCCAACACTCAGGAGGCAGAGGCAGGAAGATTGCTGTGAGTTTGGGGCTAACTTAGACTACACAGTGAGCTTAAGGCCAGCCTGAACTACATAGTGAATCCCTATCTAAAAAAAAAAAGATGGTAAGTTTAGAGTACAATGCAGACCTGTCTTTCTTATTAAGTATTGACAAATATCCACCATGAATAGTTAAACTAGCTTAACTTTTCCTGATAATACTGACAAAATATATTTCTTCACTTTTGAGTAGTACATATTAATATTTTTCATGTAAAAAATATCTACATATATTCAAATATAGTCATGTCATCTTTTAGAACATTACCTTATCTCTCTAAACCCTGAACTCTAGACTATATTTCCTACTTTTTCTTTTTTAAAAAATGCAAAAAATTCATTGGTATATTTCAAATATACATAATGATAACACTCATCATAGATAATTTGCATAATATATCCTGCTTCCTTTTCCCATTTCTTCTCCTCTAACCCCCCTCTCCCCTCACCCCTTCCTAGATACAAAAGCTTTGTTTCTATTTTTTTTTCTTGTTTTTTCCTTCTTCTTCCTTCCCTTGCTCTATATCCTCTTTTAATGTTTTTTACCTATTTCTCAATATTTTCCCTTATTTCCCAATATTTGCCCTTATTTCCACCACAAGAGAAACAATCAGTATTTATATGTGTGTCTGATTTATTTTCCTTAAGAGTATGATTTCATGATACATCTATTTAGCTAGAAATTTCTCAAGTTTAGCCTTCTTTGTGGCAGAGAAATATTTCATTCTGTAGATAAAACCACATCCTCTTTATCCATTGCTCAGTGGATGGGCATTTTGGTTATTTCCAAGGTCTGACTATTAAAAACTTGTAACACTATAAACATGGGTGTACATATATCATTGTGATATGATGCTTATAATTCTTTTAGGAAAGCACTCAGCAGGGGAATAGCTGAGTCAAATGGATCCACTAGTTTTAGTTTTTTGAAGAGTCTCCACACTGATTTCCACAGTGGTTGCACAAGTCTATACTCTCACCAACAGTTAAGAATAGTTCTTTTCTTCCTGTAGCCCCACTAGCATGTTTCATTGGTTGATTTGATTTTAAATGTTTGAGCTTCCTATGTTGTAGAATGAGAGAAGAGTCACTTGGTATTTTAAATAACCAATCTCCACAATAAAAGGTGCATCAGTGTAAATCAAGAAAGTTCAACTAGAAGAACCAGTGTCCCATATTTCTTGATGTTTTTTCTGTTCTATATCCTATTGAGGTAATCACATAGGTGGTAATCAGGTAAAATATTTCTTGAGCCCAAAATTCTGAAAAATGCTACTTGAGTGTATGTGTATGTGTATGGAAATGTACTGAAGCAGAATGGACTGTTGAACACAGAAGAATGATTCTTTCTTTGTTATATTCTCCTACTACTATAGTATGCTACTTATTTGGAGCAACAAGCAAAGAAAAATAAGATATAGCTTATTTTTATATTCTTCTCTGGTCCTTTCTTTTTCTTCTTTTTTATTATTGTTTGGGAGACTTAATAAAGACATTCATCGTCATTAGTATATAGACATATAATGTCCTGATTCCTTTTACTGCTCCTTTACCCTGCCTTTCTGTCTCCATTCTTCTTGATTTCATAAGTGGAAAGAGGTTCTCGTAACAGATTTGGGGGCCCAGTTACCCACTGGCCTCCAGTGGGCCTCGTGGATCCCGTGTCCAGTTTCTGACACACGGACTCCCTGCTGTCTTATTATGTGTCAGCCTCGATTCTCATCATTTACCAGGATCATTGGAGACCAGTTCTAATCAGTCAGTTTAGGTCTTTAACACACTGGTCTTGATAACAAAAGATCATCCTTCAAGAAATTCAAAGAAGAGAAGTTGATACATATGATTTTGCTTTTCTAGAGATAGAGAGCAATATAAACCATATAAATTGTGCAATTTATTTGCACATTAAATATCCTAAATAGCTTATTTCTGCCTTTCCCTGTGGTCATATGGAATGTCACAGAAAGTAAAGCATCATTAATCCCAGGGGTTTGTCGATACAAGATGTCAGGGTAGCACCTGGAGGGCTTGGTTAGCTCCTTCTGTGGAAATCAGGACTCATGGCCAAGCATGTAACGCTGTGCTGACGTGGAATCTGAAGCAGGAGTGTTGTTTGGCCAAGCTATTAAGAAGGGCAAGGAAAACGAAAAAAATCCTAAAAAAAAGGAGGGCAAGGAAGAAACGCCACTCACAACACGGACAGAAAACAAATGTTGAGAGAGTTATGTGTGGTTCTTAAGGTTGGAATATGAAAAGACAGTTGGACTTTTAATCTAGTTTATGTGAGACATGGATGAGTTTGGTGTAAAAGATGGATGCATTTCTATTTGTGTTTTTAAAATACAGTATGATTTTAAAGTACTAGGGATGGTGGATAAATGGATTAACAGTAGCAAGAGGAGAACCCGAAAATAGCAAAGTTAGTAAAGTGTCTGAGCAATCATCTTGGCAAGGGAGAATAATGCCATCTACCAGAGCAGTCTCAAACGAACAGGCAAATGTATTAGACAGTTTTCAAATACTGGGCATTACTATCAATATGTGGATGTAAATTAATGAGGAATCTGGGATGATTCCTAGATTATTGATTGACTGAATACATGGTAAAATAATTAAGTCAGAGAGGAGAAAGACCAAGAAAAATGATCTTGACAGAAAAAGCCAGGTTGGGAGGTCCTTGGGGACCCTCTGGATCATGTGTCATTTCCAGCACCTTGTGAAGGGGTGATGGTGCCCGACTTCTCAGTGACTTTTGAAAAAGCCATATGTGTTGCTGGTTAATTGATAATTGAAGTAAAACCATGACATAGTAATAGATGAAGTAAAACATATAAATATTTACGAGACCTCAAAAACTATAATTGAAAAAAATTATGGTTGAAATGGACAAAATCAATATGCAGGCTGAATGTCATAAATTGCTGCCTGTATTAGAGCGGAGCAGGAGAAAAGATGAATGCGGAACATTCTGCACGGCTCCTGAGGGGAATAGTTACCGCCTGAATTGAATGGCAACTCTCTTCCTGGAGAGAAAGATGAATTCAAAGAATAATATAAAAGAGTAAACGGCTTGTGGTTTACATTTGAATTGAAAAGGGCCTTTTGATGGGGAACCGAGCAGGCTGCAAGTTATTGGTGGCGCCTGCAGTAATGACAAGCTTAAGGGAGAATGTGACGGGCCCTTATTATACTTCCTTAGTTCCTTGATAGGATATAAATGAATCATTCTCCTACTGGTGAGATGATTCCTCCTCGCTGGACATATTTTGCCGAGATTTGAGGAAGGGATTCGTTGTATGTTGTTGTCCTGACATCTTGGAAGAGCAAGTAAAAGCATCGTCTCTTAGCAGAAGATAAGTGTGTGAACAGTGCCCCGGCCAAGACTTGAGCACGTTGATTTGATTAGCCCTAAATATCAGATGAGAAGAACGATCAGATCTTTTTTTTTCCCTCCCTTTCCTTTCTCTCCTGTCTGTAACAGGCACGAAAGAAAATGGGGAAATAAATGCAGAGTGCTTCAAAGGCCTATCTTTGGCTTTATGTTATCTTGAAATAAAATAAATTTAATTTATACTGAGTATCTTCATTATAATAGTGCTTATAGACGGAATGGTTTCATATGGATTTATGTAATGAGTTCACAGATTGAGTTTGCAGAATGCTTGCTTTTGAAAGTAAATACTTGCTTACCTCTGCTTCAGTGAAACAGGCCTATGTGGACTCATTTCGATAGACTGGATGGGTTTTGTTAAAAATGATAAGTTAGGATCATTTTACTATCCAATATTTTAAAGACTAGTAGTGAAATAAGCAACAAAACAGTGCCTTGAAAGTGTCAGCTCTCTCCTAGGAAGAGCACAACCCTTTGCACAGCGATATTGTTTTATCTATGTGATGGGATTTGCGGAAAATGTCACCACCATGCCTCGGTGATGCCTCCACTTCTACTGCTGCCTATTTCAAGAAAGTCATACATACCCTATTTCAACATAAATTGGTCTATCCATAGCTGTATGTAGTTAATTTATGAATTAAAACTCCTCACAAGTTTAAAGGTGAGTTTGGTGGTACCTTTTTCATCAGTCTATGTTCTTCCTTATCTGCAGGGGCTGTAATTGTAAATGGCAATGGGAGGGCAACGACTGTGTCAGCCAGTCTTTCAAGAAATGGCTCCTAAGATTAGTAATTATGATGTCCTTTATTCCAGTCTAAATTCAAAATGTCTTCATGCTACTATTCTTTTCCTTCAAACATGGGAATTGTGATGTGGGGGCTGGGGATGGTGAGGAGACAGAGTTTTACTTTTTTAAAATCAACACTTTCACAGCCTATCCAATTTCTCTAAGGGACCATAGACAGGAGAGGCTAGCTCTCAAGAATGGTAATTTACAGTCCAGGACTGCTTAATCTAAAATCTGTCCTTGTCAGAGAAGAACATGTAGCTCCCCATGAAGCTGTGATGGAAGTTTTATTTCAGCTTAAATTTCAATGGGAGCTTTCAATAGTACTCTTTCAACTTCCCCCATCCTTATCAATTTATGCAATGTTGAGGTCTTGTGGGTCTTCAATATCATTCTATTTTTTATTAAAAAGCATTCAATATAATAAATAATCTGATCCATGTCTGAAAATCTGTAACCTCACCTTACAAGCATAACAGTAACAAGGATGATTTTCCTTTATGGCTGAAACTAGCATGATTTTTTTTTTAATTTTTTTTTTTTTTTTTTTTTTTTAGGTTTTTTTGAGACAGGGTCTCGCTTTGTAGTTCAGGCTGGCCCTGAGCTCATCCTCCAACTCACATCACAGCAATCCTCCTGCCTCTGCTTCCCAAGTGCTGGGATTACAGGCGTGAGCCACCACACCTGGCACTGTGGTATGTGATACTGGTTGCTCCACGCCCAGTATTGTATGTGGTTACCGGGGATTGAACCTGGGCCCCTGTGCCTGCAAGACAGGCACCGGAACCACTGATCTAAATACCCGGCCCCGAAACTAGCATGATTTTTAATCATTTCTCCGGGTGATAAAATTCAACTCCTCAAAGCGCTTTTTACACTGACAAGTTTGTCTCTCTTTGTTTACACTCTAAAATTATTTCCCTTTATTTCCACTTTCATGTGTGACAGAGCTTCCCCTGCTTAAAATCAAATTCATAGCTGGATGTATTAATTTAGGGTAAATATTGCACCATAATTAGCCAAGAATTAAGATAACCTTTCAGTTGCAAATCAGTACATGGACTACTAAAGATAATATTAACAATACTATGCATTTTATATTAGTATTAGTAGATAGCTTTCTCTGATTCTATTCACCAGATCTTGTTTTGAGAAAAATCTTTAAGGATTATTCTCTCTCATAATTGTCATGAAGTTTATATACATTTATTTTATTCTACTTCAGTAAGTATGTATCCTAAATTTATTGTTTTTTTGTTTCCTAGGGAGGGGTTAATTTGATGTATGTCTTCTGTGTTCATCCTCATTAGTTCCATGTTCCCTTTGCCCTGTTATTTGATATGTACCTTCATTTGTGGCTCCTTGAATTATATAACTCTCTGGGTTCTGTGTACCCCTAGCACTGGTCCATTCTTTCCTTTAGATTAGATTCTACTGGACAACAATTCTAAGGTCCTTTTTCATTTATTTTTTCATCTACTAATCCTTCTAAGGCATTATGACCAAGACTAACAGCACTTACATGAACAAAATTTAGTATATCATCATCATCGTTGTCATCGTCATTGTCATTGTCACAAGTCACATTTTTCAAAATCTGCCATCTCTTTTAACTCAATTTCTGTCTACAATTTCAGTTTCTTTATATTTTACAATTCCCTGTAAGAGTGAGGATTATGAGCCAATGTGATAGGGAACACTTAGGATTCTAACACTGGGGAGACTGAGGCAGAAGGATCGCCGTGAGTTTGTAGCCAGCCTGGGTTACCTAGTGAGTGCAAAGTGAGCTGAAACCACATAGCAAGACGCAAAGACCTCCAAAAACTAAAGAAAAAGAAGTAAAATGAGGATGGTAAGCTAGAGAGTGCATACTGGTGACCATGGACAAGATAAACATGTAAAATTTCATATATCACTGGTATCAAGAGATACCAGTATCTGGTAGCCTTAGAGTAAATGCAGTTTCTTATATTTAGAGTTCCTCATAGCTAAAATACAATCCCTTAGGGCATGCATGCTTAGCAAAATGAATAAAACACTGATAAAACTCAAACATAAAAGGTATATAGAGTTGGTTTCTTCTAAGCATTGCAGGTCTCTTAACAATACTACATCTTAAAAGATTTATAAGGCTCTGTGGTGTACACTATTTTGAAATTCATTGAAAGAACACTTAGCATTCCGAAAAATTATTGCTGATTCAAATATCTTATCCACCATTGGTGAGATTTTTTTGAGTATCACTGTTTTAGAATGTGGATTTTTTAACTTGCTTTGATCTTCAAAATAAATTTTAAGCCCTTGAAGGATTATTATAGACTTTGTACAACCTTGAGCAAATAATGACTTTTATGTAATATATAGGATCATCATTTCCATTGGGATTCTGTCTTTATATTTCATAAGAAGACATATGAAACTATAACTACAAGAGATACCTGTGTAGTTTTTAATGTGAAACAGGAAGAGAATTGCTGTAAGGAAACTTAAAAGTAAGCTAGACACTCAAAGAAACCAGCTTCTAAAATACAACAGTCTCTACTCAAAGGACACAGAATCCAGGAATCCACAAGGAATTGCCCTCCAGTTCAGAAGACTAGCAACTTGGTGTTCACAGGATTTTACTGGAATTAATAAATGAATGGCAAGGATTATAGTAAAGACCTAAAGTAAGGATTTAACACTAAACAGGTCAGACAGAAAATGTAGACAAGAAAATCAGTGTGAACTACATGCTAGCTGAGATTTACCCTTCATTTTAAGTAAATACGAATACCAGCACTTACTGCCTTTATTTATCTAAGTAGCCAGCACAACCCTAAATATCATTTTGTGAGGTTAGCGTACTATCTTACTTTCTGGTAGTTAATGTCTTCTAGAAATATTGGGTCTTCTAGAGGTTGGCTCAGTACAACAACATGTACCGAGAAGGTAAATGAATTGGTGCTCAGAAGAGCGTTTTCAGGAATATATTGTTTTCTGACATTGTTTTGAAGAGCATTACTATTGTCCACATATCACACCACAGCAAGACCTAGATATGTAGTATTTGGCAACATACCCCACTGGAGTGTTGGCTCTGACAAATAATCAAGACAGGATTGAACGAAGGTTTTCTCAGCTCAATATATTTCAGTCTAGGACAGGTTATGAACTCTGATCTCAGAAAAGGAAGCGTTAGGCATGTTAACAGGATAGATCAGCCAGAATCCCATCTGTCTGATCTTATTAGGAACCCTTCAGGATTTAGAGTCTGACCTTCTGTAATTATTGACACCTATTTAATTTATCTTTTCAGCCATACCCAGCCTAGTACAGCTGCTATGGCACATGTAAATGCATCGCTGGTGCCAGCACAAGCTGATTGGCATTCATGCTTGAGTGTCTTTTTTATTTTCTCCTTGGCTGCTGGGAGTAGCCTGAACAGCACAGAAACTAAAGCGCTTCATCTATTAGGCATGACAGATTTGTATTCAGCGGTAAACGCCTGACCTTGCTCCGCTCTCTCATCCATTTCTGTCATCCTCTCACCAGATGAAAAAGTCTGCCTCACTCTGCTTCTGGGCTGTTTCCTTGGCAACAATAGGAGTCAGTTTGAGAGAATAACTAATAGAATACCTTGGTATTGGGATTAAGATGCTTAAAGAAACCTTCCTCATCCACAAAATTACAAATGAAGAAGGTTTAAGATTAGAATTTTAAAACAATACTAATCAGTGGCATTGGCTTTCCTTGTTAATCTGTTTAACTTTGTAGTAATATTTACACATTTTCCCCAAGGTGTGTTAGCATCAGACCAAAGTATTTCAACTCCTGGTAGCCATTTAAGTCATATGATATACAGAAATTACTTTTGTACTAAAATTTATGTTCTTTTAGTCATTAAACTCGTGGATGAGAGAACATATTTACAATGTCTCAAACAAGGTGAAGGAACATTTTAACAAAATATGTATTATCTCTTTTTCTCTTCTGAAGTTAATGTGGCTTTTTAAGGAATTATACCCACAGCATATTAAATCCTCAAGTTTCATTTTTCCTTTCAGATTCTGTCACTTGTAGCAGCATTTCATAGGATCTAAAAGATTCATCAGCATTCTTGTTTTGTATTAGTTTTTGACAACACATCACAAGGTTGTCAAAAGTCTCTGGATCCCCGTGGAATTCTTAAATCTGCAGGAAAATTCATAGCATCAGCTGAAATAAACTTATAAATTGTTCAGTGAAACTTTGCTGGCATTTTATAGAATAATTTAAGATTAAATTATGTGTTAATAAAAATGCAAGCAGTTAAGAGATCTAGTATAGGGAATTACATGAGCAACACTATAGAATATTTGATGAAATGTATTTTATTCTGGGTATCTCCAGCGATTTTATCATTATTCATTTTGGCATAGGCTCAGATAAATTTTAAATACTTTCTAATTATCTATTTTCCATGTTTATTATTTTGCCATACTGAGGTTTGAACCCAGGCCTTTTTAAGTTTTGTCTAGTAAGCTAGACAAATAGCTAAATAGCTAAAGGAGGGACTAACTGAACAAATAGCTAGTAGCTAAATTTTGAAACAAGATTTGTCTATTACTTTGGTCCTATTTTCACATATGTTGGCGATACTTAATACTTGGACACACTTAAATATGTCTAATATATAATAGAGAATAGCGATATAGTATTTATTAAATCTAAAACTCTATATGAAATGATAGCACTTATGGTTACATTGTGTTCTTACAAACTGAGAATGGAATAAGATGTCAGTATAATTACAGTTGGGAACAGAATTTAATAGAACTGAGTTGTTTTCTCATTACAATAGAATAATTAGAAAATTGAAATGAAATAAATTAATAAAAATACTTAAATATTTACACACTTCTGCTCACATGCAGTATCCCTGATGAGAATGTATATAATATCACTTTGCAGTATCTTTATAAAGAACAAATATGTTCATTCCAATTGGCTGTCCTTCATTTCAAGAGACATGTTTACCACAAAATAAGATCTAAGGGAAATGAGCATCTCTGGATGGAATGTCGAGATGTACTGAAGTCTTCTCCTGGGTCCTCAGGGAAACATGTGATTGGAAGATCTATTTATCTTCCTATTAGAATCCTCTGTCAGGCATAGAGGAATGCAATTGTCTTTGTTGACAGAATTGACAGGGAAAGTTTCAGATGGTATTTTTGAGTTTCTCTAAAAGTATGTCATAAAACTATGCTAGTGTGTTTTAATTTTACTATAGCATATCACTACAAATTTAGCAGCTTAAGCCAACACAAATATTTGAGCTTATAGACTAGAGGTTAGAACACAAAAGTCTGTGCAGCTGGGTCCGAGTCAATACATCAGTGGACTTCCTGCCTCATGGCCCCTTCTTAGCGTTGTTTCCCGCTCATGCTTCCCCTTCTCCTGACATTGACCCTTCTTTTGTAGTGGTTGGTCACCTGGATGACACAGGGAACTCTCCTCATTTTAAAAATACTTAATTTATTCTTATAAATCTCTTTTACCACATAAGTTAACATATTTACAGTTTTCAAAGATTAGGAGATGGTCATCTTTTTTTTTTGAGAGAGAGAGAGAGTGAACATTTTTCATCCAACCATAGAAATATTCTTCTTTAATCTGTTCAAAGTAGACATTCAATAAATGTTTTTCAAATAAATAAATAGTAACATATACACAGAATTGTGCAAGTAAAGAGAATACAACATGCAGAAGAACTTCTGATTGTATCAATAAAAATGTAGTTTTCAGTGAGACATTCAAGAAGAACTGAACAATTGCATGGTCTAGTATCCATGTGCATACAGCATGAGCTGTGAAGTGAATTTTTTAGTTTGCATTCAATTGGTTCATTGTGTCACATATAGATTTTGTTGGTCTGTTTCCTTGGAAAACTTAAAAGTTAAAGGATAGAGAAGATAGTATATGTATATAAATTACAGCAACTGGATATGTCAAGAGGAATAAACTGAATATGTCAAGAGGAATATAATGAAAGGGTTTTACCTTATATTGGAATTTATATCCTCATGATGGGTCTGAGAGATGCTTTAATTTTTTATTCTATTAGATGTCAATAGACAGAAAGGACAGAGAAAAAGAAAGACAGAGAGTGAGAGAGACAGAGAGAGGGAACAGAATAGGAAGAAAGGAGGGACTAAGCAGGGACTCAAAGCAGTTGTTTAAAAAACAGTTTGTGGCTTATGATAATTATTATTATGCTCTTGTCTATGATAGTATTACCATAATTACTATGTTAAATATCATTACCACTTTTTAATGAAGTGAAATGTATTAATATTTAGAATGGAAGATGTTATGCAAAATATATCCTCAGAAAGCTTATGAAGCTCAATAATATAGTTAGAAATACATACCAAGAAAAATAAAGAAGGAAGAAACTATGGGCCACAAAGTAAATGTGGCTTCTAGGGGCCAAGGATTTAGCTCAGTGATTCCAGTGCCTGCCTTGCAAGCACAAGGTCCTTTGTTTGATCTCAGGTAACTGCGTACAATAAAGCCAAGCATGACAACTCATTTCTATCAGCAATTAGTACCACATACCACAGTGCTGGGCATGGTAGCTCACACTTGTAAACCCAGCACTGGGAGGCAGAGGCAGGAGGATTCCTGAGTTCAAGGCTGAGTCCAGGACCAGCCTGAATTACAAAGTGAGATCGTATCTCAAAGACTTTAAAAGAAGTATATGTGGCTTCTGCCATTTTGAAAATAAGCCCTTATGGTGTACTTCAGGAAGGAATGAAGGAATGGAAGTCATACTGTGACCAAAACCAGTTTTATATTTAGTAGGTATTTGAACTATAAGTTATTTAGTAGCTATAGTCTTATATTTGTAGAGGACCTTCTGTTAATGAGCTTAGGTTTATTTGTATTCATGTTCTTTTTTCAGTTTTCACCTTCACTGCATTCAGAAGTGCAAAGTGAATGGGTTGTTACTGATTTGTGGAGAAAGTTGGTCTCTTTCTTGGTGCCCCTTTTTCTTCCTCCCACACAGGACACCACTCTGCTCATACTACACACTATTGCCATCTGAAAGATTTTTCTCTACTAATTAAATTAGCATGAAGTCCTTTATTAAAAGTATTTACCTTCTCACTCTATATAAGCCATGATATCATTTAAAAATATTTATTTGGGAGGGAGCTTAAGTTTGACTTGGGAAAGAGAGAGAAGAGCACCAAAAATTTGGAGACACTGGTTATAAGAAGTAAATTCATCTGATATCAATGCAACTTTTAAGGCTCAAAAATAGATCTAAATTCTACTTTGATACTGTAATAATGTGCTTGGGTGGTATTAACCGAATTCACAGGTTCAAAGTCTATGATCAGTGTGCTGGCAGATTCAGATGCCCTCTTCCTGACTTACAAATGGTCCATTTCTTACAGTCTCTTTGTACGGCCTTTGTTCTTAGTGGGACAGAAGGGAGGTGAGGAAGGAGGTCTGGGGCCTCTTTTTCTTCCTGTAACTCCTATTGAGAAACTTTCATTTAACCTCAATTGCCTCTCAAAGCTGCTTTCGCCAAACAAAATCACATTGAGGATCAGGTCTTCAAAATACCAATCTGGAGGAATTTAGCTCCTATCATTGCAAGATGACTTCTCAGATTACTATATATTCTATAATGTCCTGGTTCTTGGAATTTCTCCAATTGATTAAATGTCACAGTTAACGCTTTATTTTAGAATTGTATTTAAATATATAGATCATTCTCAGACTTGTTAGTGAAGGAAGAAACCATGCGTTGTTTTCATAACAAGTTTTTCATATTCTTTAGAAATTATTCAAACAATGAAATATTGCAAGTACCATACAAAGTATTTTTATGTATTCCTTTTACAGCTAAATTAGTTGGGTCCTATCAATTATTGAAAGAGCCGCTTTAAAGACAAAAATTGAAGATCACACCCTGTGTTCCTATCTTCCATCTTCTTTCAGTCTGGCCTTCCACCATTTTTCTTTGATATTCACAGACGTGAAACTTTGGTTTCAAAGCATGAAATATTGATTTTGTGGGATATTTACCAGTGTGAATTTGTCTACATTCCTTCACGATTAGAATGAACTTGTGCATCTTCTGTTGAGATATTATAAAACTAACACTGATGTTTACCTTGCATCCTATCAGGAGGTATTTTATACCTCTTCATCCAGTTGTTGAAAGGGAGCTAAGTTAGACTATTCACTAAAGTGTTACTGCCAGATTTGTTCACCTTAAATCTACCTTCCCCCTTTATAATTTGTTTTTTAAGGAAGATATTTTGGAACAATATAAAATTCTATTCCTCATTCTATTTTTTGCATTAATTTTACTTTCCACTTGTTTCTTTCCTAAATCAGTTATTACTGTTAAGTTGCCAAAAGAGAAGTTTCTTTTTCTAGTAATTGTTCCACATTTATTAGTTTGTCATTTGCCGAAGGAGAACTATTCTCTTCTTGATGCTATCTATTAATTTATATCACTGTAAACTTATGAATCCTCACCTTATTCAATGGGTTATAAATTATTATTACCAGTCCTGATTTTGACCTTTTCAATGTTCCTATATTGACTTCTGAGAGCTCTTTAACCACCTAACTTTGACATGCTCCAGTCACATCATCATCCGGGTCATTTTTTAAAATACTTTACCACTAACCTCCAAATAATGCAAGTACATGGTATTTAGTTCATACAGAATTTAGTTCACTTCTCATACAGATCATTTAAAGCTGCACCATCTTAGCAAATAAAAACTGAGCTTTGGCCTCCTAATCTGTAAAATGGGATTGGGATTCACAAAATAATATATGAAAACAAGCAGCTCAGTTTTCAAATAATGCTAATAATAACTGATACTAATCGAATACCATTTGAGTGCCCTTTAATCTCTGAAAGTAAATAGAAATTAAGTAATCATACAGCTAGTAACTACATGAAGAATATTGACTCCTAGAAGAGTAGATTTAGGGCCATAGCTAGAAAGTAATGAATTTAAATTTAGTTATTGAATGTTATTTTTACTGTATTAGAACTTGAAATAAATTTATCTCAGAGTATGAACTGGTGGAGGGCCCACCTGATTTTAGCTAGAGGCTATAGGAATATAGGTTTTGGTAATTCATCTCTCCCCCTGCACTCATAAAGATTAGAAGAGATGAGGGAATTTTATGTCATTTTCCTGAGTGTCAGGAAGTGCATACATTAATTTGTTTTCTCTAAGATCAGCTAATTTAATCAGCTTTAATTAAAAAAAGAATGTTTAACAGTCTCTTAGTTTCAAATTTTATATCAGTCACAAAAACCAAGAAGAAAAACAGGCAGCCTTTAGATACTGAAATACGGTAAACAATGGCACAGAGAGAGCGCAAAGGAATGCAGAAGAGGAAGAGCAAGAGAAAGAAGATGAAGAAACAAGAGGAGACAGCAGAGAAGAAAATCTGGGAGAGAGTGAGGGAGGGAGGGGACTGGTAGAGAAAGAAACACTGTGGGGCCGGTGTAGGGAGCCGCAGTTGCTGCCAGATAACATACCTCATGACACTAGTGTGCCACATCTTTTGTGTTCTCAGTTATCTAATTCTACCACAGTATTGAGTTTCCAGGGAAATGCTGCAAAAATTATCTAGGAGACAGAGAATGTATTTTAGCACTGGGGAGTGAGCACCATCCTTCCAACTTGGCACCTGCAGTACTCTTCACTCCGAGCGTGTTTTGAGGGACCACTTTGGATTTACCGTCATTTGGTACCGGGCAACCCCTGCTGGTGGAAGTGATGCATCCATGGATGCTAGAACACTTTCCCCTTCAACCTGGTTCTACACAGTTAGCATTCGCTTGGTGATTGGAATATTGTCCTTCCTTAATTAATAGCAATGAAGTTTTGCTTTGTACATATGATACAGCAGGGAAAAAATGGAGCGGGGATAATTATAATCTTAAAGTACTGTCAAGGTGGTGTCTCCCACAAGATGCTGTCAAAATCTGACAGCTCCAGGCTGATTGGAGAATGAAGGGCAGGTGCTGGGCTGCCTTTCTGGAGGTTCCCAGATAGGTGCTCAGCCCTGAGCATGCCCTTGGAGGTGGGTTTGCTCAGGATGCTATAAGCCCACTGAGTCAGAGAGATAAGTAAGGGCCTGACTTATAGAGCTCCTTTTATTAATCTTTGGAGCCTGAACCATGAAATTATTCCACAGAAAAAAATGAGGAACATAACTATTACTAAATGCACAGATTTTCTTGGGAGTCTTTAATAACAGTCCTAAGCCCAAATATTATCAGGCCTGAGAAAATAGGCAAGGTGATCTTTACGGAAGTAATTCTCTGGGCTTCTACTCACACACAAGCATACTGGGAACCATAAGCACACACAGGTGTTTGTTCAAAATATCTGATTTCCCATAGGGCTACTTAGCCATGAAAACATAGAGGACAACCACTTTGTACTGACAGTGCTTGTTGTCCTTTGCACTCAGCCATCCTCCCAGGATGGGGATAAAACATGGAATCTCAGCTCTGTGACACTGTTTGTCTTTACCAGAGATGCCATCAAGGTCCCAGTGATTCCCTAGGACAAGTGGCAGTGACACGGCCCCTGGGCTGTTTTTGTAAGAGTGTTGACAATGATTTCTCTCGTCTTGGAATAGAGAGGTCCCGAGTGGCCCACTGACCCATTCCCTGAGCCTGTAATTACTCCAGGAGCACAGAATGAAAAGGGCATATCTCTTCTGTTTTCAAGGACTGACAGACGAGGGGAAGGAAACAAGCTCTGCATTAAGGCGAAACTCTCAGGAGGGTTTACACACTTAAAAACCTGAACTCCTCCACCTGTGCATCGGTAGAGTCTGCGCACATCATCTGCGGAAGTTCGGCAGTTGGCACATAACTCCGCACTGGCCTTGTCATACAATAGATCCTAAGACCCATCCTGGAAACCCAGACACAAAACATGTAATTGGTGTGATTAGCTTTTCCTCTTTGTAGACTACTCCCATATAGTCAGTGTTTTCCTAGTTAATTTTTTTAAAATGGATAAAAATTCGTGCTATCCTCTAAAGCAAGTAAGTTACTTACAACCATTTATAGGGTTTTTAAAGGTATTTTTAAGTGAGATAAGTGATTATTCCATGTTTTTTGTTTCTCAGATTATGAGATCTAGATACAGCTGCATGAAATTCATTTCTGGACTCTACAGGGTTCTCTATACATTTTAGTAAAAGTGCTCTAAGTTTTAAGAATGTGTGGGTGTGTTGGTATATATTTCTAGATTAAGGACCAAGGCATATTCTTATGAAAGAGCTTTGCTCTCCCCACCCCACAATAGAAAGCCTGCTTAGCTGATTTTTAAAGTTAATTATGGTGCAGTTAAATCTAAAGGTCAAGCCTTGTCTATTTCCCTGGCTTATCCAATGCTAAGGACACATGGCACTAGACATGTCCCTTAACTACTACCCCACATAATAAATTTCCTTCCCACCTTGACCTAGTAACTTTTCCAGGTCTTTAGACTCTTTAGTGTATCTGGGGGTCCTTAGAACTGATTATTATTGAGCACATCACCCAAAGGTTTCCAGTAAGACTCCTTTAGGAATTTTGAAACAGACAATATAAAACAGCATTTCTGGAACATGTCTCCAAAATACTTACATATTTTGCAAACTGCTCAGATTATTTCCTTTTGCCATACTGCTCAAGGACAAAATTAAATTTGAGCGAATTTTTAAAACAGTGCTTAGGCATTGTTTTAAAAAGCATTAAGCACATTGTTTTAAAAAGCATTAAGCACAACAATGCTTAGGGTTAGTTACTTAGAGATAGCTCAAAACTTTGCAAATCTTCCATTTATTCATTCACTCCATTTATCCATCCATTCAGTGATTTTTTTTCTTGAGTAATAATTTGGGCATCGCCCCATGATGAATTCACTGGCCTGGGTTACAGAGCAAAAGGAACCCCCAAACTCTCGGTATTCAAGGCAATGCTAAATTTAAGGTAGTGGTTCAAAACATAAAGTTAATGCTGGATCCATGAACAAGATGTCAAATTTTCACGTGGTCAGGCTAGGGTGACTGGTTCTTCTTTGTGTGGGCTTCCGTTTGACTCGGGATGGGATGACCTAGAGTAGGTAACACATGTACTGTACTAGAACCACAGAAACTTAAGTCGAAATCATGGCACTCTAATACTGGGTTTTGTCTCTTTCCAGAGTGTGTGTTTTTTGTTTTAAAGACTTTGCTACTTGATCTCCTGGTAATACTAAAAAGTATATCCTGTATTATTGGAATAGATCTACTAGTAGATATTGAATTTGAGTGTGTTTAAGAAGTATTCTTGGAGGTTTAACTGCAACCCAGAAAGTATACGTTAACAAATGAGGAAGAAGCAGAGTTTGGTGTAGGTTCCCCTCTTCTGACTTCCCACCTAGCACTCCTGGGAAGTCGCCACACTTTTGGGGGTGTGAGTACTCATAGCTAAATCTTGGCGACAGCCCAAATGCCTATCACCAGGAAACTGGATAAAAAAGGTTTTTGTTTTTGTTTTTGTTTTTTAATAAAATGGAGTATTACTCTGCCATAAAGAATGATAAATTTTTCTTTATTCTCAAATGGATGTACCTTGAGAATGTACTCATAATGAAATACATAGGTCACAGATATGTAAAAACCATATCGTTTCTCTGGTCTGAGAAACCAAATGTGTAAATGAATACAAAAACGTATGGTAAGTATTGTGAATTAGGAAGAAAATGTTCAAAGGGAAAGGGAGTAGGGATGAGTAAAGAAGGGAAAAAAATTGATGATAAAAGGCAAACAAAGTTTATGTCTATAAGGGACAGGACGGGGAGTTGCAGAGAGGGAAGGAGAATGGGAAAAAATGAGAATCAAGATGTGTCACGTACTGGTAACAAACCCCTAATGTTGAATGTGATCATAATATATTTATAAAAGGTACCAAAAATGTTAGAGGAGGTAATGTATCATTTAGAGCATTTGTCTATCTAGTTTCCTAGAGATGGTCTACAGAAATTCAGCTTAACCTTATATCACAAAATGGACACACTACATAGTGTAGACAAAGAAAACTACATATATTAATCTCTATGATGATATAAATGCATTCTGCTTCCCATGTGTGCATTTAAATGAATTAGCCATTATAAATCAAATACTTTTGGAGATTTTCAATTTAAATGTACTCATGTATTAATTGGCATGCTGCCATCTTAGATGAACAGGGTGAGAATTTTCTGTGACTGAAGTGTTTTGTGTAGGAGGGAAATGTGTTCTTTCTGCTTCTGTGTCAGGCTGAAGAAGTCCCTCAGGAAGTAGTTTAGATTTCCTTGATAAAGAAAGTCAGGCTACACCCTAGGATGCTTGGATAAGATCTCAGGAGCAGAAAGCTACTTTTATAAGCAAATGAAAATGTTTTGCTTATTTGTATATTGCTAAATAATTAAGTTTCATATTGCACAACTGCTAGCCAACTTGTAGCGAAACAAGTATTTGCAGTAAATAGACAATTTTTGAAAGAACTATGATTTTATTCACCTCTAGTTTGATCCAGACTGAGACAAGTTCTGCTCATCCTGTGGTTTAGTCTGTTATCTGATGTTCTTCACCCTCTCCAGTCTCCTCCCACTTGCATATTCCATTTTTATAAGGCATTTCACTGAGAAATAAAATGCATTTTTTTCAGGTAATAGGTTATTTTCTTATCGGTCTTTGACAATTTGTAGTCTCACACCCTCATTTTCTGCTATCTCGGCTGCCTGAAAGAATCATTCTTGTGTGACCAACTTTGGAATGTGCTCCTTCCTGTATCTGTGAGTGCTGCCTGGGGCATTTTGCCTGCACACCTTCTGCACCCTGTTTTGTGCCTCCCTGTGACCTGCGATGGGGAGTGATGTAAGGAGCAGAGCCATTGAGAACATTAGAAACCCTCGCCTGGCTTTACTCGATTTCTGTCATTTTTTATTTTATTTGACTGTGGCAGTTTCATGGTTCTATCAGAGCCCTCAGATATCACTTAGGGGAAGCTAATAAAATGCTTGACAGATCAGATTGTTTTGTTTCTTTCTATTGAACTTTTTGGCAATTGGGCTTGATGGGTTAAGACTCAAGGGAGGTATCTTATTTCCCGTTGCAGTTTAAACTAGATTCTGAGCTAAGGACAGGTAGCTTTTTAGCACATGCTGCCATCTGCAAAATGCACAGTGTAAAGTCCTGCTTTCGGTTGTGGCCTGGTTCTTGCTTGCTCGAGGGACACATTTGCCTGTTTGCCTGCCTGGCAGAACATGTACGGTCTTTCCTTGTAAGTTGAAACTCAAGGCATATTATTCACTCCAGGGCTGGAACAGAGTTTTTTCTTGGATTAAGAACCTCAGGGTTGAATGCAATGATTATGTGTATTCATAATGTACCAATAAAGATTTGAATTAAAAAAAAAATCTGTTGTGTGGGTGTCGACTTGGCTGTGTGACCATTACAGCTTGACTGTGCCATGGTCAGGATGAAATATGAGAAGGAGATCCACTCTGAGACTGTGATTATGGTTGAAGAGCTGACAGTCTAAAAACACATTTGAATCTTTGATTTGAAAGTAGAAGAAAACGCGCAAGACCCTGAATAAAGATCAAAGTTCTGCCCAAAACAAAGGGAATCACTTAGACAAGTCAAAGAATAGCCACAGAGGGCTGTTTAACAAGTACATGTTTTGTTTGATAGAACTAGATCCTTCTATTCTCCTCCTACCACCTTCCGTGCTCTTAAGCAAACCTTTTCACTCTTCAGTTTTTCATTAGTAAATGTTTGTGTTGCATGCTAAATGCATTCATCACTAGGAACTGATACATATCTGAAAGCTTAAACATTTTTTTAGTCTTCAAAACAAAGCGTTAATCCTGTGCTGAACTCCATGCTGAAAAACTTTGTGACTGTCACAAAGGATAAAATTGATACTTTATATGTATGATCTTTGCCTTTCACTGTTATTCCAAAATGGAAATGTGGAAGACAAGGAGGGGGAGGCTGGAGAAGGAAGAGGAGAGAGAAAATTAATTCTTAACCACAAAGAGCTTATACTAAAATCTTCTTTGCCTCCTAATCTGAAGTTGCTTGGAAGATGTGGTCAGTTGAGGAGACAATCTGATAAAGAAAACTATGCATAAGTGACAAGGTGTGGCTTCCCCAAGGTAACACACTCTTGTTTCAGGACTTTACCTTGCAATGATGTATTTTTAAATGACACATGTTATAAATTTAGGGAACCTGCAGAAAAATAATGTAGGTAAGAGTAATATAATTCCCTTAATGCTTTATTCATTTACTTGTATGTTCACTCAAAATATATTTAACCTAGTGGCATTTTACCTTTAATTACTTGATTTTTATCTTTTTTGTCTTATTTGTATATACTAATCTCAACATTCTCTCCCCCTTCTTATTGGTTTGTAATTTTCTCCTCACATAGTATGCTCAAGTAGATACTCACCAGAAGAGTAGTTTTCTGGTCAAAATAAATTAGCTTTAATCCTACTGTAAAGTTCCAAGTATTTTCCAGAAATTCTGAAGTTTTAAAGTTATAGAACTTGCTCATTTTTCACTTGCTTTGTTTTCTGTCTTTCCTGCTGTGAAATATGAGACTTATGGAGAATATTATATATTCACCCATGCCAAAGGGACACCTTATGACTTCTCACTTAATTCCATGGGGTCAAGAAACTGCACCATGTTAGCTTTCTAGAAAAAACCCTTAAGACCTTTCTACTCCCTTGTATGTTTCCAAGGAAAAGAATGTGGATTCTCAATTGTACTAAAACAATTTCTCTCTTTCCTTATGTGTATGCTTCCAAAATCACCATCCACAAATATTATAATTTAGTTGTTTTTGTTTTCCAGCCATGTTAAATTGGAGTAATACAATATGTTGTCTATTATGTCTAGCCTTTTCTCTGGGCGTTGTGTTTGTGAGATTAACTTTATCACTGCACAGTTGTAGCTTGCTGATTGTATTGCTTATTAGGGTTCTAGAGTATCAGCAACTTACTCTTGAGCTCTGTCTATCATAGGCATTTGGATTATTTTTAGTTTTTGGCTTTTATCCTGGAAAGAATGTACTTACCAAGATATGTGTTTTTGTTGAGTCTCAACATAAGTATGGAATTAGAATTTTCAATGTCATGATTATATCGACCTTATTAGTGAAGTAGTTATGTCAATTTATATTCCTACATAGTGGTGGTGAAAATTGCTATTATCCTATGTCCTTGCAAGCATTTCCAGTCCTTTTTAATTTTCATAATTTTATGGGCAGCTAGAATATGGTGGTTTGAATTTGCCTTTCTTTGGCTAATGAGAGTAATTGGCTTTTTGTAAATATTATTGGCAATTTGAGTATCTTATTTGTCTCATTGTCTTTGTGTATTGATTCCACTGGTCAGTTCAAAAAAGAGTGATATATTCATATCAAATATGAATATACCATATGAATATTTATATTGAATATTTCTATACATTATAATATTGCACATTTCAATATTGCAGTATTTTCATAGTATCTAATATGATGATACTTAGTAGTATTGAGTAGTTTAGTATTTAATATTCAACATAAGTATGGAATTAGAATTTTCAATGCCATGATATGACTAAAATCATTTTTCTTTCTCTAGACAATGTTTTATAGTTGTCCACATAGAAGGCTTGTCTTTCTTACATTAGACTTACACTAGGATTTCTGTCCACCCTATCTTTTTTTCTCCTTTTTTGCTTGCTCTCTCTCTCTCCTTTCTTTCCTCTGCTTTCACCTTTTACTATCTTCCTTCCCTTTTCCTTTTTTTCTTTCATGTCTCCTAATTATTTTCAACTCAGACATTGTACCCTGCAGGAGATCTTGAACAGGGTATGTATATTTTTGACTGCCACATAAAATCCTAGTACTGTTGACATCCAATGGGTGGAGGTCAGTTATGCTACTAAGCACCCATAATGCATACATAGGAAGATTCCTACAAGGAAGAACCTTTGGACCTCAAAGCCAATAACGCCCAAGCTGAGTCCTCTTTCAATAATATTAGATAGAAAATGGGAAGCATAAACATCTTTGCCATTGTAGTTAGCAAATAAAACTGTTGAACTATTCATAAATTTGTATGATATAGTTTGCAGTTATTTTGTAATTAATCTTTATTAATTAAAGACAGTGTTCTATTATTCCCACTTCACTGAGAACTTTATTTTGTGCCAAATGCCGTTTTTACAAAAACATTTAGGAAAGTAAGTGGAAATCTAGGAACATGCACGCTGTCCTGAAAGTGGGTTGTTTCTCTTTCATTGTTCCTACCATTGGTCCCTGTCAGAGGAGGCTGAGAGAACTCCACACCAAGTTCCAGTCCACAGGTCTGGCTCACATTTCCTCACTGGGTACAGCCTCCCTGACCACCAGTTAGAGGAAACAGTGCAGATTCAGATACTGATGAAAACTGAAAATACTGAGATAATTGAAGATAAACTCATATTTCAGAAAATAACATTTATTTGAATGAGAACATTGAACCATTTTCAAATTCAATAATAGTAATCCAAAGAATGTCCAGTTTAAGCAGAGACTTATTGATCTACCTTCATCGTCCCTAAATTAGGAAAGAATGATTAATTTAAAAGTAATTCTGGGGCTAGGGATTTAGCTCAGTGGTTCTAGTGCCTGCCTTGTAAACACAAGGTCTTGAGTTCAGTCCCTGGTAAACACATATAACAATGCTAGGTGTGGTGGCTCATACCAATCAGCAATTAGTACCACATGCCACTGTGCCGGGTGTGGTGGCTCACACCTGTAATCCCAGCACTGGAGAGGCAGAGGCAGGAGTATTGCTGAGTTTGAAGCTGGTCTGGGCTACATAGTGAGCTTAGGGCCTGTCTAAACTACAAAGCCAGACCCTGTCTAAAAAAAAAAGTAATTCTGGAAAAAAGTAAGGTGACATTTCTACCCAAATTGTTTCTACAGATATAAAATAAAAGTTTATTTTCATCACAAGAAGCATACAATATATACAATACATATTAATAAAGCTAAAGGAGGCATATAATGTGTTTTCTATTGCAAATTCACAATAGGAAATATACTGCCTTTTAAATACATAAAATAAAACCCACAAAAAATTTAAAAAAAAATCATTGACCCTAACATAACACGTGAGGATCTATTTGCAGCTTCTGAAAAAACAAAGAATAACATGTCCAGTAGAGTTCTTCATTGGGGTAGAAAGTGATCTGTTCCTGTATTTTGTTGCAAAAGAACTAGGACACTAACAGAGAAGAAAAGCAGGACAGCCTAGGGTAATAGACAACACTTACACAACAATACGGTTGTGTGATGGGAATGGATGAGGTGCAGGATTAGATGGTGCACGGTACCCCATACTAAGTGGCAGGTAAACAACTTGTGTTTGTATCTTGTCTACCAGACTAGTGTGGTCAGATATACCCGACTTCCATCTGAGGTCACATGACAACCTTGTTCCTATTTGCCAGCAGGTCTTCTGCTCCTGCCCTCTAGCCCCTCTATAAAGTGGGTGATTTCTAACCATATCCTACGCCTCCACTGCCCTAACCAGGGGACTGACTTAGAATATTAGTGCTTCTCCACCTTTCCTACACTATAATTATTGTCTTACAACTGGGTGACAGGGCACTTTAATATTTAAAAAGAGTATGTATGTTATCGCCCCAAATTTTCAGATGAATTCACATAGTTTGCTCTTACTTTTTCAATCCTGAGACATAAAACTAAATCCCAAAAAATTAAGAAAGGGAAGGTTTATTTTGCATCACAATTTTTAGAAAATTTACTCCACTGCCAGTTGGCCCCAGCGCAGGGCAGCATGGCATAGAGGTGTGACAGAGAAGGAAGAGCTCAGCTAATAGTGGAAGGAATGAAAAGGTAGATAGATATCAGTAAAGAAAGACAGAGATAGACCCTTCCAGGCCACCCTTTAGTGAGCCATCTCCTCCTGCCAGCTTCACCTCTCTACATCACATTTAGCCACAAAGTTATCAGTGCACTAATCTAGATATCACTAACATGCCCCCAAGATCCAATCTCATTTCCAAACTCCTACCTTTGAATACATGAGCTTTGGGAAAACATCTAGATAAGAACCATAACAAGCTTCATTAATTATCACATCAATCACATCAATAGTACTCACAGGTATGAAAAGTCAGCACTTGGTATTTTCTATTTTTCTCTGTGTGATGTGGACGCCTTGAGAAATAACCTGAAGTTTAGCAATCAGACAGTTTAGCAATCAGCAAATTCTAAATCTCTGGGGACCTCACAACTAGACCGAGGAGAAAGAATCATGTTTTTCACACACTGGTCTGTTTCCTAGTAAGCACTAAACCAACAGAGAAGTATGAATCTAAAGAGGCCACCATCTTGATGTTTAACTTCTCTTTCCTCCTAGTAAGTTAAAGCAGCTTAAAAGATGTCTATTCTAATAGCTGTTTTTCTCATAAAAAAGGTTTTATAACCTAAGGCTGTTAGTTTCCCATTCAACAATACAAAGAACTGTTTAAATTGCTTTAAAAGAAGAAGCAAAATTATTTTTGTGGTATTTAGCTCCTCACTCTTAATTCTGAGCACTTACTCTGACAGAATAAATGTACGTCCATTTTCTAAATTCTCCCTGTGAACCAAACCTGTAACACTGTTGGAATTAATTGAATAACTGCATATGCAGGAGGACCTTTAAGGATAATGAATCAGAAAAGCAATGAGAAAATGGAAATTGAGCCAAGCACCAGTCACTTTAGACATTTTAGTTGTTTTTGCAATTTGCAGTTTCAATTGCTGAAAAGTCTCTTGAATGCTTCATTGTCTCGCTGATCTACCAAGAAATGAAAGCTGTGTTGGGACAGAAAAAGAAAGGCCCCCATTTTCATTGTGGCCTAAACACTGATTTGATAGAACACTGGAGGTTGTTTGCTCTGCTTTTGACTTGCACCAACTGACTTTAGCATTTAGAAGCCACTGCAGAAAAAATTCTCCCAAATCAATGAGACTTTGTCTATGTATAAGAGATGTTATACCAAAGGATTATTGGAAATATTATGAAAAATAAAGAAATTGTCAACTAGACGAAGGAAAAGAGCTTGGCTTTATACTAATAATTCTTTTCTTATTCCAGTTTGGCAAAATGTGACAACCTCAATAACTGGACATTCAGTGAGTGTATGCTCTGTAGATGTTCACTTTTTATTTCCCCTTCATTAAATTCTCACAGTACTACTGACACAGGAGAGCAAGGCCTGGCTCCCCACTTAAAACACGAGCTCGTGTTCTCTAAAATCGAAGAATGAAATTTAGGAACAACCAATGGAGGTTTGAGTAGGAAAATTTTATTGAGAGAGAAAGCTTCTGCCTAAGAGAGACAGAAGGGGGAACCCAGAAAGGTGGGTAACCCTTCACCTCACTTTTCAGAGGGATTTTATGGAACAAAGCCATGAGGTGAGGAAGGTTTAAACTGGGAGCTTCCAATAAGATTCAAAAGAAATGGGCAAACCAATGGAATTATAACAAGTATAGTTGTTTAAGCAATCTTGTTCAAACAGGGTCCAATGAGAAATTAAGTCATATAGGGTCCTCCCCCCATCAGGAGGCTCTTCCAAGTGGACCAAATTCCTGACCCTTTGTCCAAGGAAATTTATAATTACTACATTCCTGGGAAGGGAGGAGATGAGTCTAGACCTTGGCTTCCCACTGACTTAGTTATTCAGGAGAATGAGGCCTTGATTGGTCACAGCTTTCCAGGATTTCCTGTAACAGTCTCCTTTCTTGTGAGTTTTCTCCAAGGGTCTGCCCTGTCTGTCTGCCTGCCATATTTCTAACTGGCTTTTCTACCTATAATACTACCATGAAAAAAGTCTGATTTTACAACTGAAGAAAATGAAGTGTAAATTAGTGAAGTAACTCTCTTGTCTCTAACATTCTAGTAAATAGCAGCAGTGACATTGGAACTCAGGTCTGACTTTATTTTCAAATGCATGCCACAAGCTCAGGTATTAGTCACCAAACAGGAAAACCTAAGCTCTGTAATGCTCTTCCAGAGTGATCCACGAGTCAGAAGACTTCAGATGTCCTCACAAAAACTGTGTACATGGAGTTGGAGCTAGGCACGTTTGTTAGACTTTGGAGGAACATTCATAAAATTATAGGAAGAAAATCTGTTTCCCTTCCCATCACAGAAAAGATCTAGTACAATTTAATGTTATTGATGCCCAAAAGAGCACTGGACAGGGAAAAGAGAGTATGGCTATGAATTAAGGTCACTTACTCTTTGCCAACTTGGAAATGTTTTAGGTTTCAGCATTCAGTTGTACAATTGTTATGCATATTATTTGTTGTTGTTACTTACAGGATTTATCACTTAATTTCAAAATTGAAATTAGGATATTAACTTACATACCATAAATGCCCAAAAATATTTTTCTCTTACTTAGATTCTTACTCATGCCTGATTCACACAATCAGTAATATGCAGGGCCAGTCTTACAATAAGTTTTCTTTTAAATGAATTTCCAGAGCTCCAATGATTCAAAAAAATCCCATTAAGATATGTTTTAAAAATTAAACTGAACTCAACATATAACACTTTTCTGAATGCTCATTTGAAAACAATGTGAAAGAGAAGGTTAAAGAAGTTATGTATATTTTATTATTTTTAAAATATTTATATGGGTGAAAATTTGGTGAGTTGAGATATTTTATTCAGAAGGTACTCAGTAAATAAACTACAGAACATAGAAGATTCATTTTTATGTAGTTAGATGTAATTTATTAACTCCATTTCAATACCAGTGAAGGGTTTAAAGAGATTTAATGATGGACATGATAACTTATGTCACATATTTATTCTCATCACGTTCCTTTTAGAAATCTCTGAGGATTACTGCCATATAACATTTTTTATTAGCCTTGATCTTATCTTATTAGCCAGGATCTAAAGCAGAATTTATTCTTTTCCTTTGTTTATTTTGCATTGTCTTTGGTAACAGCATTTTTGACATGTAACTTTCCTGTCATAAATCCTCCTATTCTTTATTTACATAGAAGTAAATGTTGACCTCATACGGGATGAACACATATTGGAAATGGAAAAAAAAATAGGACTATAGATTGTTTTTAAAATTATGTAAGCAAAGTGTTTATTTTTATCAGAAACTTACTTTTCACATAGATGAGTAGATGTAATTCTTGTTTTAACAAACTAATAGTAATTTCTAGGTGTTAAACTGATTTAATCTAGTATCTATATTTTGTTTCATTTTTAACTGCTACATTTTTAAGTCATAGTATTTCCTTTTCTGTAATTTCCTTATATGTTCTTATGCTAGTAAGGTTTTTATCAGTGTGACAAAATATCTGGCGTGCACAGTTTCTAAGGAGGAAGTCAATTGGATTCACAATTGCAGAAGTTTCAACCATGACTGGCTGACTCTGTTGCTTTTGACCCTGAGTTGAGACAGAATATCATGGCAGAGAAATCATGGGAAAGCAAAGCAGCTTGGCCAGTGATGGCCAGGAAGCTGAGTCAGGATAGGGCAAGTTCCCAGAATCCCCTTCAAAAGAACATCCCCAGTGGCCCAACTTCCGTTTATAGGGCCCGCCTTCCAAGCTCCCACAACATCTCAGTATCACCACTGTGCCGAAGCCTTTAGCATATGGCCTTTGGGGTGAGATTTGAGAACCAAACCATAATACATTTTTTCTCATTCTGTAAGAAATAGTAAATATTAATAATATAGACTGTTTCACCATTCCACTTTCATACATACATGTAACAGAACTTGATGGTGTTTAGTCCCCCATTACCTTTTCTTACCCACCTTTGCTGTTTCCCATCCCCGTAGTATCTAATGGTCTACCATCTACTTTCATGTTATCTATTTGTGTATAATTTTAAGTAAATATGTAATATTCTTTTCTGAGTGTGGCTTATTGCCCTTTACATCCTGCAAATTATTTGATCTTTCTTTTTTCTTTTTTTTTTTTTTTTTTGGTTGAATAATACTCAGAGGTGGCTAAATAATGCTCTGTGTATGTACATATCACCCTTTCATTCTCCCCTTGACAGACACCTCAGTTGATTGCATAATCTGGCTCTTGTACATCTGGTATTTGCAAGGCCTGGTTTAGCAGGATCATTTAGTAGTTCTGTTTTTTACTTTTTGAGGAACTTTTGTCCTGATTTCCATAATGGCTTTAATTAATTGCATGCCTATCAACAGTGCATAAAGTCTCTTTTCTATATATATATTTTTTTATGTTTTTGACCAAACTATAGTTATGCTTTGGTTGTATCTTTACTGTATGAAAATCCATTGGCCTATCGCTACTGGTTGAAATCTGAATTTTCTAAAGCTTTCATGATCTCTAACTTACAAGTAGAACTTTATAATATGTCTTCTTTTGAAAATTTAACCTGTGGATATAAAACAAATTGTTAATTATTGAATAAGGAAAGAATGGTAAGTCAAATAGATCTCTGGCAAGTGATATGTTACCATGCTTTACATTTATAAGTTGTGCATGGTGTACTCATGCTTATGTAAATGAAACTCTACCAAATAGTCAGTATACAAGTAAGTAGTGTTTATACTGAATCATGATGCTGCTTTATTTCTAAATTGGATCCATGTTTAATGATCCATCCTCATTTTCTCTTAATATCTTAAAAAATGACATCACATGCAAATTATTTTAAAGTAGTTGAGAATTATTTCTGTATGCACTATTTAACTTTTAAAAGAAAAGTGACAGCCTGCCAAACTACATAGTGCCCTCCCTGGAGTATCAGAAATTGCATGTGCTAACAAAATCACATTAAAAAAAAAAATCGGTCTGTAAACTCAAAGGCAAACTCAAAAGATAATTCTCTTCCATATTTGCTTCAGTACGTTTTAAAATCTTGTATGACATTGAGAAAAAATATAAATTTGAAATTATTTTTTTAAAATGTGAGCTGTGATTTTTAAAAAAACAGTCATGTTAAATGGGCCACTTAGCAAGTCTGTGGCTTAAAAGTGGACCCACTCAAAATATTCTGCCAACTGGGGGAGTGGATTATTTCTGTACATTTCAGTGACTTCAGACTGAATTTCTCAAGCATAGACTAGCTCATGACCTCAAGTCTCTTTGAAAAGACCAGGCCAAGATTTCTATGTGTTTTCTGTCCTTGATTATATATATGACTGGACTCATAGATTTATTTTTAAAAGCCAGCTCATTTACCAGACACCAAATAGAATACAGATGAAGAAACTATATCCATTTGATGAAAGAAATGTGTCCAAATCCAATTATTATTTTAAATTTTGAATGCAAAACCCACTGCCATCCAGGCCAACATACGAACCTTGTATTCTCTGGTGCATGAACTAAGTTTGTGTTTGAAATAAGTTCTAAGTCACTTCTTCAACAAGACATTAGAATTTTGAGGTTTTATTTTTAAAAACTTAATATTCATTATTTGACTGGTGATTTGGAGAAAATACACACTTCAGGAGAAAGGAAAACAATACCATGATCATGGACTATTGAGCACAATTATCAAATGAGTAATTTGTTGTAGTCCCCATATAGCAAATTAGTCTACTTGTTATAAAGGAGCACCAGTTTTGTGAGATATAGGAAGCTTTCTTTGCCACATCAAGGAGATTAGGATAACAAGAAGTAAATACAAAGTTATAATCTAGTAGTTCTGAAAAATACAGGATTAGCACTGCAGTGGTTTCATTCTCATGTCAGCTAACATTAAAGTTACAAAAAAGTTGACCCAAGTGCTTTGTGTGTAAAATGAATCACTTGTTGAAAATCCATGGTAGGATGCCCTTTTATTTAGTATGTATATTTAGGATATTTAATCATTAAAATAAAAACCAACTTGAAATTGAAATTAATTATTTTATTTTTGCTCAGGCATCATTGTAGGGATATTTTAGAGGCAGAGGGAAATTTTTATTTGAGAAAAATGTTTTTATCAGTATCTCTGTGCTAAAAGTTTGTTATTAATATTTATTCCCCAGAAATTTGAGGAATATATGCTATCCTACTGTATGTTTAAGAGCGTAGAGAAAAAAGAACAGTGAGGACGAGCCCTGCCCCAAGCAGGCAAAATAATGATCATGAGCTCAAAGAGAGTGTCACACAGTGTTGGTCAGAGTCGGTCACCTGATTTATTCCATAGGAAAAATACAAAATGAGCCATATTTGCAACTCATGGAATGTCTTGAGCATTAGTTAAAAGCTTTTGTTATGATTTTTACAAAGCTTCTTCTGTCTTCATTAGGACACACAACACATAAGCCATTCCAACTGTTCATTACTGACCTATGTAATTATCAAATTATCTCTAAATTTGAAGTCGGGGATTTTTGAAAATGATTGCAGAAAAAAAGCTTGCTTTATATCCTTCTCAATATCTTCTATTTCTACTTAGGTCTTTTCCAAAATGTATTTGCAACCCTACTTCAATTTCAATACAATTTCTCACCTTTTCTTGATGTATAATGTATCACTAACCTTTTAAAAATAGTAGACATTTATCTCACCTATTTCCTTAATTCCTTTGTCTAGTCCTAAAGGGCAGATCCCCCATATTAAGTTAGTTTTGGAGAAGTAAAATAAATGTATTGTTTTCTTACGAACAAACTGGTGTAATTTTTCAAGCAGCCTATCAAATGAACTTTAAATAACCAAGTTCACATTGAACAGTTTTTAGATGGAAGTTTATAATCAATGAAAACCAAATAAAATATAAATATAAATTCTTCAAATGTCAAAAGAAAGTATCTAGGCCAAGCTTTGTAATACCAAACTGCAAAATGTTCTCAGTCTAAAGAACCCAACTTTTATTAAAATTTGCTTGTGTGAGATAATTTAATTCAATTTAAAATCAAGAGTTATTTTGCCTGGATTGCATTAGTCAAAAATTGCTTGTGAAATAACATCCCTAAAGTTTATGTGCATTTTATGAAATTGCTAATATGCAGTAGTTTTTGACCTAAAAATGTAACAGCTCTACTTTTCAAACCAAAATTACACTTTTTAAACTGTTTTTGAGAATTAAAGTAGAGGAAGATGTACCAAAAGAAGCTTCATAATCAGCATCTTTTTTTGTTACTTGTTCTTCATCTTATGTATGTATACACACACACATATACACACACATATGGATCTGTCCTCAGTCTCCTTGTATATGTTTGGAAACTTTGATTGTCCAGTTTGTATTGGTTTTGAAAATTGTTGATTTCTTATCTCTTGCTTTTATGAAAAAGTGCTTTTAGAGACCAAAAGTAACTTAGAGCTTGAAGGAACCCAAAGATTGAATTAGGGATAGCCAAATTCAACCACATTTTCAGTTAAAGAATTCTTTGGAGCAAGACTCAGCAAACTTTCTTCCTAAGAGCCAGATAGGAAGTACTTTTTTTGGTTTGCAGGCCACTTAATCTTCATTGCTTTTACTTTATTTTGCAATTTTTCAGCAAATGCAGACATAGAAATCATAAAATGGAAAATATACATGCTTGTATTGCAACAAGGGATTATTTATGGTCACTGAAATTTGGATTTCATGTAATTGTGACATCATTAAAATTATTTTCTCTTACTTTTTCACTACTGATTTATTGGTATAAAAATCCATCCTTGCTCATGGGCCACAAAAGCAGGTTGCCAGGTGACATGGTCTGTGGCCACAGTGTGCCACACCTGCTCTTTTGCATCTCTGACATTGGTCATCCAAGATCTGCATAAACACCTCAGCTAATTGGGAGATAATCACTATGTGAGCTAGTGTATTCCAAACAGTCCAGCTGTATTTGTTAAGAATATCACACAGTCGGGCGGGGAGTTAGCTCAGTGGTTCCGGCGCCTGTCTCGCAAGTGCAAGGACCCGGGTTCGATTCCCTGGTAACCAGATAACAATACTGGGTGTGGAGACCCACACCCAGCAGCAATCAGTACCACATACCACAGTGCCGGGCGTGGTGGCTCACGCCTGTAATCCCAGCACTCGGGAGGCAGAAGCAGGAGGATTGTGATGTGAGTTGGAGGCTGAGCTCAGGGCCAGCCTGAACCACAAAGCGAGACCCTGTCTCCAAAAACCTAAAAAAAAAAAAAAGAAAAGAATATCACACAGACATCTTTTATAGCCTGTCTTCAGTCAAACAAAAGGAAAGATCTCAATAATAACGTAGAGACAAAATTACCATTATTTTCTCTGAAACTATTGGTTATGTATATTTTTAGATTACTTCAGCTCTAATGCATGTATTTAAATATCACCTCTATCATATGTTACTGTCATATACTTATCAGAAGTATTTTTCATCAAATGCATAATATTATAATACCAGTTTTAGATGCTGTACTACAGAAACTTCATTTGGGTTACTATTTCTTATATTTTTGGCTTTTACCATATTTGGATTTGGGGGTGACTTTTTTACACTGTAATAATTTTCTTTGTTTATATTTTTACATTTCAATGTTCATATATATTCTCTTTGGAAAAGTTTTGGAAGTTATATTATTAATATTGAGTATACATTCATCATAATTATCACTCTGCTTGCTCATATATTAGGATTGTTGCATTAATCAGACTCATTATCAGTCAGTCTTTTAGATGTGGCAGGCCACATGCTAAGCACTTTAAGCCTTTTATCATTGAATCTTCACAGCAGTTATATGAAATAAATGTCATTATTCCTCTCTGTAGAAGTGGAACCATGATTAGTGTGAGTGGTATCCAAACTAGGACTTGGATCTGTCTGAAACCAAATCCCGTGTTGAGGAATTTTATCCCAAATCACAGATCCAGTGCAAATTAGAAATTTATAATGTCTGTGCACCCATCTGAAAAAAATGCCATTTCAATTTTTTCTCTATTAGATGAAACCCTATTTACCATGTAAACCATATTTTAATTCCAAATCAGAGACCTGTGCATTTCTGTTTAATGTATTCATAATGAGTCAAGATCTGCACTTGGGAGCTCCTTACCATGCAAAATACTTTCTCTCTGCCACAAGCCTAGTAAATCCAGTGACTGGGTCTTGACCTTGTTTCATTGTCTCTGCTCTCTTTTCGGATTCGTGTCTGCCCTCTCACTACTCTCCTGCCCTGCCGAGTGTGTGTTCCTGTACTTTGCCTTCTTTCAGGCTTCGCCTAACCCAACTCCTTCACTAGGAGAAAGTGTGTTGCTAAAAAGTATTTTGTCCTCCCTTTAAGAGACTATTTAGTCAGTTCAGAAAGAAATTATATGATGTGAGATTTACTCTTGTATAGTAAAGCCCTGGCCAAAAGCAAACAATGCAAATATCAACTGGCAGATAATTTCTTTTTTGAAAATGTCAGAAGATTAACAGTTGAATCAGCATTGGTTTGTAAAGGTTTGTCTGTGTACTAATTCTCACAGGTTGCTCTATGAAGAGTTTGAGGCTTTTGTCATCATTCTGATTAGCTGATCTGTTCCTTCTTCATTTTCTTAGCAACATGTAGTCATCATCACTGTGCTATTGTAGAATTTTCAGCAACCTTTTCTGCAGTTGCACAGTAGGGTTAGAGGACTCTTGTTGGTGCTTCCTAGACAGTGATTTTGTCACTTAAAGCATTGTGAATAGTTGCATTAGCAGTTCTCTTTACCCTGTGTATCTGTCATTGGACTGTCATTGGACAGTCTATGACTGAGTAAAACAAGTTACAAATTATATCCTGATAATATGGAATTTGCATAACCTAATACTAAATTAGAGATGTTAGTAAGTGAATATTGCTCTAATAGATGACATCCTAGACAATTCCATTACCCTGAAATTTTGGATGAATTTGGAATTTGTCAAAAATTTAATCAGGGTACAAATCATATATACCCAGGTATATCCCAAGAATAATAAGACTTTTCTTCAAACCCTCAAAAAATCTCTAAGCATAAAGTTCAACAAATTAATGTACTATAAAGAATTTCATTATTTACCCAAATAGTAAAATTAGAAAATGTCATATCTGAGAGCTTTTCACGTTTTTTTACCTTTATCTATATTAAATTGAAAGGGTCTTTGAAAAATAATTCTTCATTTCCTTAAAAAAGTAAGCCTAGGGGACTGGGGATTTAGCTCAGTGGTTCCAGCACCTGTCTTGCAAGCACAAGGGCCCAGGTTCAATCCCCCAGTAACCACGTGCAATACTGGGCATGGAGACTCATGTCCAGCAGCAATCAGTACCACATACCACAGTGCCGGGTATGGTGGCTCATGCCTGTAATCCCAGTACTCGGGAGGCAGAGGCAGGAGGATTGCTGTGATGTGAGTTTGAGGCTGAGCTCAGGGCCAGCCTGAACTACAAAGCGAGACCCTGTCTCAAAAAATAAAAAGTATTTATAGTACTCAAATGTGTTTTACATATAATCTTAAAATGTTATTTCTAATCAGCACAAATTTTTCTTTGGAAAATACAGTAGACAATTTGTGATTGGACAGGGCAGTATTGAATAAAATGCTAGAGCTTTATTCTTCTAATTCATATGAGAATCAGTTCTTAACTAAAAACTATACTAATGAGAAGATTACATAACACTTTAATTCTGTGTTCTTCTTACCTTTATGCTTGTAAACTTTGAAGTTTACAAGAAAGGAAACAGGGTAAAGGGAAAAGTTGGTATGCCCTAAGCATAGTAATCATTATAAATAATGAACGTAAGAGTGTTATAATAGAATAAAGCCACCAGCCGTAATGTATCTTGCTGTTAAATTATTTAAAATACTGCCTGCTAATGATATGCTTGTTTTAAGTCTACCTCTGTACATATGAGGGCCAGCATCGTAGTATTTAATCACTACCCATTTTCCCTTCTTGGCTGAGAGGGAAGAGAATGTTCATAATACAAAATACATCTCACAGTTATAACATGAAAAGATATTTAAATTAATAGATGTTTGTTTGGGAAAAGTGTTACTCCAGGGCAAAGATTACTAAGAAAATTTTAAAACATGATTGAAGTAATGTTATGATGATGAATGGAATTTTTATTCTGTTTTACTGTGTGGAAAGAATTATGAGAAGAAATAAATATATTTCATCGTTAAAGAAACAAAATATGAGTTACATATTTAACACTTCATTAACTATGTAGATTGCTGTGAAATCTGGTGAGGAAGTTAAGGATAGTCAGATGCCATAAAGCTCTGCACCCATACATGTGTATTTGTTTCATATATGATAAAGCTAGGAAAATTAGAAAAGGCCCTGAAAGAGTCAGAGTTAGATGGGCATGGAAAATGGGACATCAGAAACAAAGCCATATTATCGAGGAGCGAGGTATCTTTCCCAAGGTATGTTAGAGATCATTTCAGCCTCTCTCAAATGCAATATCTTATTTTGCTAAATTGGTTTGTGAAATAATGTGAGTTGTATTTAAGAGCAAAAATTACATTAACATTACAGCAAATGCCATGTAAAATGATGGTTTAGCACAGTTACTCTTTTGCCTTTGTATTTGTTACCCAAACGAGTGTTTATTTTTGTTCTGTTGCCATTTGCATTCACAAGCAGTCAACGGTCTCTATCTCAGGTGCATTATGTGAAGTTGCACGTGTGTGCATATGTTTTGTGGTTTTGATTTAAATTTATGAGTATTGTCTCTATTTTCCAGGAGTAGTTTGCATATTAAAATAATACATATAATTCTATTTTTAATCAAAGGTCAAAACTGTCTTGTTTAACTTATGCATTTTACTGTTGCTTCATATTAAATAAAACAAAACCAATATTACCCTAACATCTATTATGTGCTTGACACTGAGGTAAATGGTTTTACATGTGTTATCTCCCATGATCTTCCTAATAGGTCTTCGCTTAACACTAATTGTACTGATAGGAGAAAACTAAGGAATGAGACCAGAAATTCATGTGTTTTGGGTCATTGACTTAAAGCAAGATGCTTGTCTACCTCCTGTCTACCTTATTCTACTATTGATCATGAGCTATTTCATCTTCATAAAGTGACATGAGCACCCGTTCAGTGATGAACACTTTGGCACTGTGCAGTTACCATTTTAATGAGCAGAGTGCTTTTCCAAGTCCCCTTCTAAATTCCTCTCTGCAATCTTATGGCTTAGAAATAGTAAGGAGACTCATTGAATGACTCTTTCTCAAACTGCATTATCCATTACTGTGTAGGTTTTGATCAGTTTGAGTGAACGATTTCAAAATTTTAAACATATATAAATCAAACATAAACAATTGTTGGTAGAACTAAAAGCTGCTTGACAGAAAAACCTTTAATTGGTCATCATTATGCTCTTAAGCACAAATTTTACTGTAAAAGATGTGGAAACACAAATAAAAGTGCCTATTAATGTTGTGTTACAAATAATGAAGTTTCTTTTCTTCCTCCTAGCCTGCAGTATCTGACAATGTGCTAAACAAATAAATTCAAATCTCTCTAAAATAAACTAGAATTAATGTGGATTCATAGGCAGTAATCCTATAAAAACTACTCCTACCACAATCACATCTCTTTTCCTTCATGAGAAACTGAGGTTTTCATAGGAAACAGAGTGTTTCATTAAGATAGAGATTTATTCAGCTACTTCTCCCTTATTTCTATGAAATTCAGTAGTATATAAAAACTGCATTGGAAAACATGTAGTAAGCATGACTGACCATCTGAGCTTTAGCCAACAGTTGGGCCATTAGACTGCTCCCATTAACTGTCACGATGAATTCATACTTTAATTAAATTGCTTTCTGGTCTGACCTTAAAGAGGAAATGTCATAGGACTTCTCAAGTATTAATGTGATGGTTATTGTTGAAACAGTTAGAAGGAAAGGAAATCTCTTAAAATTAGTCAGTGAATGGGGTGAAGGGGGAAAATAATGAGATTATAACAAAAAAGAAAGGAAACAAAATTTATGTATATAGTGGGTAGGGGTGGTAGGGTGGGTAGGGCTATGAGAAAAAATGAGAATTATGTTGTGTCATATACTGGTACAAATTCTCATTGTTGAGTGCAATCATAATGTGTATGTGTAAAGAATTTAAAAAAAAAATAGTCAATGTAAGTCCAGGGATTGAACTCAAGTGTTCCATTCCTACCTTGGAAGCACAGGGGCCCAAGTTCAATTCCTGCTACCACAAAAAAAATAAAATAAAAATTAAAAAAATGAATAAAATAAGATTAGTCAATGTAAAAACTCTCTTTTGAATATTTCTTAGGTTTCACAAATATCAGTGGATTCTGAACTTTAGTCTTCCTAAACATTTTTATATCTCTTTTGTGTCCATCTTCTTGTGAAGTGTTCCTTTTTCTACCTTAAGTATTTAGTAATTTCCTTGTGAATGAAACAGCAAAATTATTCTTTTGTATATCTCCTGTTCAGTAAGGGCTGCACTAAGTGCTGGACATTCCAAGTCAGAATAATGCACATTGCATCCTGTTTCAAGGAATTTATATTCCAATGTGGGAAATGGGTCCACTGGAACACTTCCACATATGTATTATAAAGAGCTTTTACAACTAGTAAAAATACAGGTACAATATATAATTATATTGGAAAGTGGTGTGAGAATACATAATGCTATAGTGACAAAAGGTGTTTGGAGAAAATAATGCAGGAAATCTAATAGAATATAGGCTTTGCTAGGGAATTAAATGTTTAGTGGAGACCAACACAAGGCATAAAGTGTCAGGAACTGCAGACAGCTTACTCTCTGGCTGTTTCCTCTTCCCTGTATTCCACAATAAAGGTCATTCACTAAACTTGGAGACAGTTGTAGGTGTGTTTCTAGTGATTGAAGACTAGGAAATAATGTAGACAAAGACTTATAAAGAGAAGAGGCAAAATTTTCAGGAGTGGAAAGATGGGAAGAGGTTTGTATTAGTCATCAGGGTGTAGGTGGGAAGGAAGTAGGAAGTAAAAGAGCTCTCAGAGGTCCTGTAAAGTATTCTAAAACCTTAGTAGATATTTTCTTTAAATTAGAACTTTGTAGAATATTCTATTGGGTTCTTAGTTTATCCCTAAGATAATTTAAGAATATATAGTTGTAATCTGTTTCAAGTAAAACTCTCCTTTTTGTGTAACCATTTGTCCTTTAGAATACCAAAAATTACCATAGGTATTCTGAATTGCCTTGTTTCATTCTTTTTTATACTGTTTTCTAAACTTCCTTTTTATGCCAGTTCTGTCTTCAGCCTGCTCTTTGATTGCAATACTCCAATGTGAAAGGACCCCTTTCTTGCATAAAATTTTCTTGCAGCTTCAATCTCTTCTTCTCATTGGCTGCACTTAAATCCAGGTCAGCCATTCACTGCTTTCTACACCTTTCAGATGATGCAATCCTCAGTGAGCCACATCAAGATGACTGGGTCTCCACTGAATTATACTTCCAATAGACAGACAGGTAACTGAAGTTTTCTGTTGCTCAAGTGCCTTACTTCTACGCCATTTAAAAATATTTGACAGGAGAGGTTGGCCCACAATTTTCTTCCACGTTAGTGGTTTGTATTCCAATTCTATGATAACACTTATTTCTCTTATTTGTTATTCTTAACCAATTGCTTTCTTATGTACATTCACCTTCCTACATCTGGTAGATATTTTTTAAATGCTACATTGTATGTGTGTGTGTGTGTGTGTGTGTGTGTGTGTGTGTGTGTGTGTGTGTGTGTGTTGGGTGTGATGTGGAATTCAGTGAAACATTAAATGTCTACTGTTTGGAAAGACAGAACAAAAAACAAAATGAAGCTGTCAGAGCCAGAGGACAGATATTAACCCTGTGGGGATACCAGGTCATCTCTATCCAAATGAATAATGAGGTGAGAATTAGAAACATTGGCCAATGTTTTTAGGATAAGCATTGATAAGACAATTCATCAATGTCCTTAATCTTTTCTGTTTTCAAATAAATTTTAGAGATTTTACTTTATCATTTAATGCATAGTCAGTCTCTGGACAAATATAATTAATTATTTCAATTTAATAGAACAATTAAAAACAGGCCTAACAAATTAGAACCATAATTTGTAGGTAGATAATATTTCTGGAAAGCATGGTCAAGAGGAAGAAAACACATCATAAGTATCAAATACAAGTTAGTTAAAAATCTGTCATTTTCATATTGGGGTGTTCTTCAAAATATTTATTAAAATTATAAATTTATTTTCTGTGGAAAGAAGACAATGTCTTTGAACTCTGTAGAGATAACATTTGGAATTACTTGCTGTGCGATTCTTGAAGTTAGCCAGTGACTTGTTCAAGGACTTTGTCAAGGACTTCTGATACTGCTGGGATAGAATTTGAACATCTACAGTTAAAGGAGAGAGGTATAATTTGGCTCATTTTCCAGTCAGTGGTCTTGTGTTCCCAAGAAGCATAAGCACAGTGAAGAGGCATGTGGCAGAAAGCTGATGCTGGTGTGGTTCCCTGGACGCGGACAGCACAGGGAGGGTACAGGAAATGAAACAAACCCTTCTGGGCCACAGTATCGCTGACCTGATGCCTCTGCCCAGGTCCTGCTTCCTAATAGTGAGCCAGAATTACTACCTCATAATGCAGCCACCACCCCCCAAAGCCCTGCTTGTAATCACATGAGGCTTTGATGGGACAGCTGTGTATAAATCACAAGGGTTACATGTCTCTGTAAGAGTCCTTCTAGGCTGGGGAAGAAGTCTCCACTCAGACAGTCCATGGTTCTCTAAGTGGTATGTTGCTTTCATCACAATCATCTCAGTTATTTTTCAAATATACAAAATATCCTGAAAGTTTTAACTACTTTTTTTTATCAATTACATTTACATTTTATAACCTGTCTGAACCCTGGAAGTATGTTTGAAGAAATAATCTAAAATTATCCTGGGAAAGAATTTTTTATCAAATATCTGGTACATAATAATATGCTAATTTACAAAATATGTATGAATTATGCAGAAATGAAATGTCTGTGATGTGAGAAATTTTCTTTATCCTTTTTTTCCATAACAGATCTTTTCTTTTTCAAAAAGTTTGTCTTTTCCCATTAATCCTGGTAAGTGACTTCATTTTTAACAGCTGTTATTATACTACTTGAGACCAAAGACACTTTAAATATTAAGTTGATTTTTATCCTTGCAAACACAACTTGTGCATTATTGCTTGAAAAGTTCCTCCATAGGACTCCCTCACCAAGTCTCCCTGTCCCCTTGGGATTTTACATTCTTATTCTTTTACATTCTTATTATCCCAACTATTTTCTCATTACTAGTTCCCACTTTTTTATAGGCCATTCCAATATTTGTTGAGTTTGACTTTTGGCCCAAACCTACCACCAGAGATTGCACAGGTCAAACTATCATATCCACCATATGATCCAGGAAAACCAGTTCTCCTAATACTGCTGTAGATGCCTTCCTCTCTAACTCACTGGTTCTCCATGCATTAGGTAGACATCTCTGACTATACCAACTCGACCCAGCCCCAGAGTTGGGCCACAACCCATAATTCACACATGAAAACCATGCTTCTTTTCCACCATCTTTGTCTCACTTAATGTATGAGTACTCAGAGATGAATGCAGCACATACAGGAGAGACAGGATTTCCTGGACAAGTTCTTTTTATTTATGGTAGACTATGAAACAAATATTATCAGTTTATAGGGAACTTACACTGTAGTAGGGAGATGCATAATGAACAAGTAACTTCAGATTATGGAGCATGCCCAAGAAGTTCAAAATGCCATGTGAATTTATGAGAAAAGGGCCTCAATGCCCATATACTTTCAAGAAAAAGAGACATAAGAGAAATGAAGGGGAGATACAGTGCAGCAGTCTCCGGGGTTGGGGCTGATGAGCAGAGAGGATAGTCTAAGTGAATCTAAAAAGATAAAACAAAGTTTTCAAAAGGTGTGCTATGAGGGAAGATAGAAGTATAAACGAATGTTTAAGTGAAAAAATATTACACTAAAATATGCACTATCATTATTATTTATATTGTTCTTATAAATAGATCCCTTTCTTAGTATTGACGTTGGAAACACCATTTGCTCCTAGAAGCTTTGAGAATTTCTACAGCGTCTCCACTCTCATGTGCTAGTACCTTGCCTATCTAGATTCACACTTTCCAATTGATGGTAGAAGTTTTATAAGCTTGAAAGTACTTTCGTTTGTGAGGTACTGAGTTGAAATGTTGCTAGGAGCAGTTAGTATTAACTATAGTTTCAGGTTTTAAGAATACAAGAAGCAGCTGGGCGAATGTATGTATTTAGAGCAGCACACATACCACAAACTGCTCATTCTTTTTTTACTGATCATATTTGTTCACCGATTTGTTTTGGAAATTAATGCAAGATATGAAGAGAATGAAAAGGAGCATAGACTACTGTCTCACTGAGAAGTGTTCAATCTGAAGTTCATTTTGTTTTTTGTCATTCTTTTCTTGTTATTCTGACCTCATCCAGACACTCAGGTCAAATGAGAATGTTAGAAAGAAAGAAACTGCCAGGACATTTGAACTGACAGGCGTAATTCTGACATGTAGAAATCACTGGAAGGAAATAAAATTTGAAATTCACAAGCAAGAATGTTACATGAGGGTCATGCTGCCTCTTCAGAATTGTTTGATTCAACATCCAGTATTTTATGCCAAACATAGCTGAACTTACAGTGTTACAAGGTCATTAAAGAGAAAAGGTGGATATTTGGAGGCCTCCTAGGGCTCAAAGTGTGGCACACAAAGACGCATCTCTTTCAAGCTGAAAGTGGATTAGAAATAAACCTTAGCAGCAACTTTTTGAATGATGAATCATATCTGTGAAACTCGCAGAAAGAAGGGATTTGCTTTTGTTGTTAATGACCATGAGGTTTTTCTTATAGAGCTTCTATTTCCTTCCGTCTTTCTGGAAAATTATTGCACCTACTGACTTTCATTTTTCGTGCTTCTCTCCACTAAACAGTTTTGAAATATTGTCACTGTTTTATCAGTCTGTAGGATCCATGGAAATCCATTTTTAATGGTCCTAAGTCTAGAAAATGGTATGATCAATGAAGCATCCTACCCCTACTGTCGCTAGTACCACTTAAGGATTTTTTTAATATATACCATATACCTTTTTGATAACTTTGAAGCCATAAAAACTTTTTTTTGAGACAGCGTCTCAACTGTAGTTCAGACTGTCCTTGGATATACTATGTAGCCCAGGCTATCCTGAAACTCATGGTAATACTCCTGCCTCTTCCTCCCGAGTGCTGGGATTACAGGTTTGAGCCACCCCACCCAGAATTGTTGTGTGTGGTTACCAAGGACCAAACTCAGGACCTTGCATTTGCCAGGGAGACACTGGAACCACTGAGCTAAATCCCTGGCCTGAAAACTTTTTAACTTTAGTATCTACACAATTTTTTTCCCAAGTAGGTGCTTTGGAAAATTACTTTGAAAGTTTCTGAAACTCTCCCTTTTAGAAGTCAGAATTGGCTCCCACGTTAGTTCACAAGCTATATGAAAACTCCTCATTGTTTTATAGCTTTAAGCATTATTGCTTAGGTTTGTCTGTAAATCTAGAAAGTGGCCCATTGAATTGCACATTAAATGTTTAAAATATATGACACCAAATTACTTTTCTCTGCTTTTACTTAAAGTCAATTATTTTTGGGTACCAAAGACTCATTCATAATAAATACATGTGTATAAATACATCCTTAGAGATACTTTTACTAAAAATAATTTCCAAATAAATCTTCAAAAAGAAGTTTTTCTGAAGGTGCTTCTCAACTTCTTTAGAATACTTCCATGTGCTACTAAGATTATGCCTTCAAAAACCATTAGTGCTACCTTATGATAGCTATGATAAACCTGTGAGCAATATAAGTCTGTGGATACACCAGCCATATATCTGAAGTTAATGGACCCAACTTCTCTTCTCACTTTGGTGAGAAACATAGCATGGCATTTAACACCTGCCATTTGTTAAGAATTTTACGTAAATACATATATTTGCCCTTCAGGTTTTTTTTTTTTTTTTTTTGCAATCCTATAGAAAATGCATCACAAATTCAGGTTAGGTTGGTTTTAAGCATAGATTTCTTCTTCTTTTTTTTTGGAAATATTGAGAGATAGTATCTATCCTTTTTTATTCATCCTGGAATCCATTGTATCCTAATGACAGGGGTGATGTCTGAGGGTAGATTATCAACTTTTGACATTTGCAAGTGTTTCTTGTGCAACTCTCTTAATACCAATGTTCTCAGTGTACCAGTATGTAGCTTTTACATTAGGATTTGTCTTGCTCTTTTAATTACATTTCTTTTAAAACTGGTTTTATTGTAATTAAAGAAAACATATTTGACAGTCTAATAGACTGAAAAAGAAAAGGATATAGAAAACAGTAAGGGAAAAGTATCACTGTTGTAACGTATGTATTTAATACAGTTATCAAAGTTTTAGCTTTTCTAATATTTCTCTCTATATTCCTTAAAATATTTCTGTATGATATCTCTTTCAAATATTATCTATCAGTTTCTTATCATGACATTATACTTTAATTCTCTTCTCCCTCAAATCTTTCTTCCCCCATGTTACATTTTGACCAAGGTATCATTAGTGTTTAATAAAATGCATCCAACTTAATTTCGTTATATTTTGACAACCCAACATCTCATCACTTTTGTTTATCTTGGTAGAACCTCTCTAAACATGATATAGCACATTTTTATCCTGCTAAAATAACCTCTCAAGGTTCTTTCCAGTAAGTTTTTTTCTACTCCTCCTCATGTATACTTATACTATTTTCTGATTTCTAATGCCATAGAATATGTTTTATCTGTGTTTGGATAGCATATAAAAGGAAATAAATATTATTTCCTTTGTTCTGTCATAAACTTGTTTACCATAATACCTTTTGCATTGATCTATGGTGATAATATTTTGATAGCTTATTCTTAATTTATTGTTGATTAATATTCAATTATATATGCTAGGTACAATTTATTTTTCTGTACTCTTGTTAATGGATATTTAAACCATCTGAAAATTTTTATTATTAATAAAGCTATAAAGAGTATTCATATAAAGATCTTTGTTAGGGAATATGTTTTCAATTGTTCTTGGGTAAATAGAAATAAAATTGCTTGGTTATATGGTGAATGGATACTTAATTTTATTGGAAACTAGTATAGTTCTCCAAAGAGGCTAAAATCAAATGCCATTTTATAATCCTTCCTGAGATGTGTGTTCCATTCATATTTTTCTGTATTCCATGATTCATTTGACAATAGTCCTTGTTTCTTTTCACATTTCTTGTGTTACGTGATTGTTATTGGAGGATTTCCTCAGATTCTAGGAATCCCCAAATTCTTGTTTTTATGTAAAAACTAAAGTCTCAAAATCTGATAGAAAACTTTTTCTTGTAGAAAAAAAAAAAAAAAAGATCAAACAATTGTTCCCTTTGAGGCAAATACGGTGTCCCTGTGGCTTTTGAGGAAAATCGAAATGGCAGCTTCTTATTCCCACTCTGAAGTGGGCGGATTCTTCAGGAAACAGCCTTCTCTGCTACTTGGGTGGCTAATTCTATTTCCCAGGTGTTGTAGTGAGGCAGGTAAAGAGGTATAGGATACCGTTTGCTAGGCAGATTTTATTTAATCATTTCTCCTTTTCTATCTCAGCCTTCTCCTTCTCTATCTGTGTTCCTCCAGATCTAGGGATTTTCTGTTTAATTTCCCTACAGACAGTGTTTCTCATCTCCTGCTAAAGCTGGAGAGAAATGTGAACTAGACAGACACTGAGCACGGCCATGAACGTGCACAGTGAGAGTCTCGAGAGCAGAGCATGCACAGCACAAAACTCTGGACAGTCCTCACATCTTCAGCCTCTGGCTCCGTGTGGGCTTCTGTACTTCCCAGCTGTGCTGGGGGAGTTGATTGCTTTTCATTGATTGCTTTTGTCTTCCCTCATGAGTATGAGTTTTTTTTTTTTTTCCTCTAGTGGTAAGTTCTGCACTGTGATCTGTCCACCCTCTCTCTTCATGCACTGCTGTAATCATAGTTGATTCTTACTTTTCTGACAGAGTTCATGTGTGTTACTTGGCTTTTTTGTTATCTATGCTTAATATGTTTTTAATTTTGCTTTTATGTGATTGCATCCAGAGTGTTAAAATTATGCCATATGGGGTGGTTGAGGGAGACTGAACAGAACGCTTCAGTATTTGTTGTCAAAGAACAAATTTAGTATTTGCGAAGAGCTAAGTCTAATGGTACTTCTTCATTCCTTTTCAAGAATACCTTAAAAATTGCTTTAGAAAATAACAAAGAAACTGTAGAACCACAGATTAGAAGGGGCACCCATCTCTATCATCCCTGAGGGTTTTGAGGGTAAAAGTTCAAACAAAGGGTACATTCACCTTTTAAAATGCAAATGAATTGCAACATCAGCATAATTTTCTTGTGCTATCTTTGTAAAAACTAAAAGTAGGTTCAAATTTTTTTCTTTATTCTCTCAAGAAAAGCTTTGAAAACCCATAATTATAGAATTTATTAAGGAAAAATTACTAACAAATGCTGTTAGAGAAGAGTATGCAAAGCTTTAAAAGACTGCTAACGAAAATATCCTTATTTCAGATTGACTCACAGAAGCATGTTGAAGTTACTCTCTGACAAAGATAAAGACAAGTTATAAATTAAGCATATTGGAAATAACAGGGAAGAGCAGAGCTGACAAAGTATTGATGTTGCAGGAGGTAATAAAGGAAGGAAATGCTAAAATGACAGTTTGATGATCTGGCTGTGTGTGTGATTGTTGCTGTGTAGGATCAGAAGGAAAATTTCCCTCATGGATCCAGCATATATAATCAAGAACTTATGGCCTACTAGTCTCTGTGAAGGCAGTAAAGAAGTAAGAGCACACCCATGATTTCTATAGGGATTCGTTTGGTAGAAGAGGCATATTCATAAAGAGAGATGACATGCACAATAGGTACTGAGTACCAGCTAAGTGACACAGACAGTAAATACCATCCTAGCACGGAAGTGATAAGGTGGATGGAGAACAAAATCTGCACAAGGGAGAAAAATTTGCCACTGGTTGTGAAAATAAATCAGCATGAATCAAAATGGATAATCTAAATTTTGTAGTCTATAAAGGAACTTGGCAGACGTGGTATCATTATCTCTACATGAACATTTTTTATAGCCATTACATTTTGGCTAATGCTAAGAGACACTCACATAGTTCATCACTGCCTAATAGATAGCTAGTTTTTAATACATTTTTATAGTGAAATCATAAAACCATTGTTTTATTTATATACTGATATGGTCATCTTTGATAGAATTATCACCAAAGTCCAAATTTGTGGTACCTCTGTTTAAAAGTAAGTATATTTCCTAAGGAAGATTTGAATTGGGGAAGTTAATCAGTGAGGTGTTGATAAGAAAAGTCTTCCCTGACTTACAGAATTTTCCTGTTTTCCTAGTGGAGACCTCCATTCTGTGGCCAGTGTCAGGCTCCCGACTCGATGCTCCTGAGTTCTGGAACAGTTGAGCACAATTAGCCATTCTGAGCCAGCACAAGCTCACCTCTAAAGCTGGCGGGGTGGGGGGGGGGATTGGGTTCCACCCAATGAGAAATGGAGGAAGATGATCTTCATTCACCTTTTTATTCCTTCTCTTTCCATTCTGATCCTCACTTGGGCTTCTTATCATTTTTCTTTTTCGGACATATGTCTCTTGGGACAACACTGTAGAAGTCAGATATTCCATATTCTGATATGTATCCTATTCATTTGGGCTGTCAAAGTGCAATTTAGTCTGTGAGTGAGCGTGACAGTGTCTCTGCTTGAGCACACATCTGGCAGTGATATGAGGAACAGAGAAGAGCTGTGTTGGAACCTCAAGTGCAGTACAGTGGTGGTGCAGGTGGCACACCTGTTTGTTATGAATCCTTCCTGATCCAAGTGCCAGAGCCTTCTAGTGAGCTATACCAAAGAGCCTATAATGGCTTCACTCTGACCGCCATGCTGTGATCATTTTCTCTGTATTTCATGAACTCTTCTAGATCTGCAGCAAACTTTGTACAGATGTCTATCACCTTAGTTCCTGTACCACTGGATGATGTCTTGGTACAATAAGTCTCTGGATGAAGAACATTAGATTTCAGACTTTCACAGATACCAGTGGACCTCAGATGAAGTAGATGTGAACAAATAGAAAGTAGCTCATATGTCGGCTAGAGGTTGCCACAGTCATGCTGTCATATGCTTACCATGCAGTGTAGTAAAGTACAGTTGTGTATCCTCAGTTGGAGCCTGGAGTGTCCAGAAGTAAGAGGAAAAGCAGTAGTATGTGAAAGTTTGGTCTTTTTATGTTGTATGTTGTATATTTGTGTCAAAGATGTATAAAACTCTTTTTATCAGACTTAGGAATGAATTATACTTACAAATGAATTGCTCTTAGGAATATTCTCCTGGAACAGAACTTGTGTGTAAGTCCAATAGTTACTGTGCTAGGTTTGACCAAGTCAGGTATTTACCCAGAGACACATAAAGTGGAATCTTCAAACATTGAGCAAAAGTCTAGTGAGAGCCAGTTTTACCCAACCAAATTCAGTTCATGTATAGTTCTCAGGTCCTATGATGGAAGAACTGACTCCCTTCTGGTACTGTTCTCCTTCTTTATGAGTACCTAATAGTCCTAACCATCATTTAGCATTGACCATTTCTCTGCTACATGCTGGTGTGCATGATGTCTAGAGCCAAAGCGATGACTCACATGGAGCCTCAGCCACTTCAGACATGAAGCTGGGCACATTAGTACAAGCCTTCTGCTAACATAGCTGTGACTTAATTCAGATTTTGTAAACTTGCAATATCCCTCGGGAATTTTAGGAAAAATATTCAGGCATTATTTTAGTTATTTCCTTTAGGTTTTGTTGAGTACTTTTTGCAAATTCAGCAGAATCCACAGAGTTGGGGTGAGTCCAGTGGGCAGAAGACTTTGTAAATCTTTTGTTCTGGTATATTTCCTGGAGTCATGAGGATTCTCTAGTCCCTTCAGCTGATGATGAAAAGTATCACTCACCCCTTCAGTGAGCCACTCACATTCCACAACTGTTACAAAAAAGTGTCAGAAAACAAAAAATTCCTGCTTTGTTATTTGCAACTCTCCTCTCCTTGGTGATCACAAGGAAATGGTCCTTCAAGAGCCACTGCCTTGAAAGGTCTGAGTTCAAGTCCGTCAAAATACTCAAATAGGAAGACAATCACTCAAGATGAATGCAGATAAAAAGGCAAGGATCAAAGCCAGAGTAATAACAATAATGACAGTTATAAATAGTGAGGATGATTATAGAAAACAAAAACAAAAACAAAAAAACAAAAAAACAAACAAAAAAAACCCCAGGGCCAGGGATTTAGCTTAGTGTTTCCATTATCTCCCTCGCAAGTACAAAGTCCTGAGTTTGATTCCGGGTCACCATATATCACAATGCCAGGCATGGTGGCTTTCTCCTGTAATCCTAGTACTGGGGAAATGGAGGCAGGAGAATTACTGTGATTTCCAGACTTACCTGAGCTACGTAGTGAGCTCAGAGCTAGCCTGAACTACAAAAGCAAGACTCTATCTCATAAATAAATAAATAAATAAATAATCCAGAAATCAGAGGCTGGAATAAAGACCAACCATGAGTTGAGATGAACAGAAAGATTGCACAGATAATCCATGAATGTAATTACAGAAGGAGAGACTATTTTTGTGAAGTGCCAGCTAAGTTAATGGAGTCCAGTGGGGTGAGATTTGTGAGCCATATAAGGTAATTCATATTCAGTAAAAAGTTAAGGCTGTTGCTCTTTAGGATGTCTGCATGCTAAGCATGGGTCTATGGTTGATGGCACTTTGCCATGCATTTGTTAGAATATCATCATATGTGTTGACAAAGCAAAGGTGCACTAATTATATTTACAGAAAATCAATCCTAATAAAGCCGGACATGCCTTTAATTATAGTCATTTAAGAGCGGCTTTTCTAATTTAATTACAGTTTTATATAATTTAAGCTTAAGCTAGTTGAATAATAAGGTAGCATTTACATGACGCATATGGAGATGTAGATTCTTTTTACAGTACTTCTGAATTATACTGGGGCTGAATCTCTAAATAATACATATACAGTACAGGTTCTCAAGAATATTAAATTACTTGAGCTTCATACTGCTCTTAAATATGAAGAGAACTTTTTTGCCGATGTTTGAAGATACAGAGATCCAAAAACTACATTTAATGGCATATCCTTTAGATATAAATTGGATTCCATTAATGTGTTGATCAGTTTTCCCCCTGAAGGAATGGTTTATCTGTTTGGAAAATGGCTCTGAGATGGAAACACTAGTGAAATACTTTTTTTTTTTAAACATTTGTCAGGTATTTGCTCTGTGAATTTTCTTGGACCTAGAAATTTCAAAATAAGTACACAAGAGTCCATTTGCTGGTGATCTACAGATAGGTCTGGCAGAGGCAGGACCAGCACTCACTTAGCAATTGCAAGTGGAGTTTGTGAAAGTCAATGACAAAACTGAAAATTTGATTCACTGGTCCCCTGGACCTTAGCACACTACAGTGTGTTATTCTCCTATCCAGTGTTGTCACCTTTTAGAGTCTTTTCACTGTCGTGTGCTAAGGTGTTAGACGTCCTGTCGTTAGCATCATTACTGACAGGAAAAGCACCCCAGGGAATCACAGCTGCTGGAATTGTTCCCTCATTTGTTGTTGCTTGCTGATGATGCATTCGTGTTAACCAGTTTACCAAGTCTCTAAGATTGTCCCTCATCTCAAGTCTGAACAAAATTGTCTAGAGTTGTAAGAGTTAATTTTCTGAAAGTCACTGGGAATTATCGATCCAAGTCCTCTCTTTCTATGCTTTAGGTAGGAATATTGCCTCCTTTTAATATCAGGTTTTTCCTTTTTTCCCTCTAATAGTCCCAGATCTCTTACATTTTTTTCCTTCCTTAGTTTGATTGAAATGGGGAAAAAATAGTGTTCAGCAAGCCAAATGGCTGAATGGATTAGAAGATAGACAACTGAAGTTGATTGAAGTACCCTCCATCTACAAGCTAGATTTTAACATGATTGTTCTACTTGACTCATTGATTATGACAAGTGTCACCCAGATCTACCCCTTGACCTGTCCTAATGCCAAGGCAGAGGCATAGTAAACAACTTCTGTTAATGAAACAGGAAGGCTCTGCCTGGGTATCTTTCCTTATTGATCGTCTTGCATATGACGTCAGTTACTCACTGAGAGTCATTTGTTGCATAAATGCAACCAATCATGGTGGTCATGTTTTTCACTGATTCCCCCAACCAGCATAGTCTGTTGCTATTGAACATTATTGAACATGTCTGTGGTTGTTATTGTAGAGTGTTTACATTACACAAAAAAATACATTATGGCAGAAATCATTACTCATAAATATAATAGAAACATAGTTGCATCTGTGTGAGTAGAAAAGGAACAAACAACACAACATTGCCATGCTCTGAGTTTTGATTTCTTTAGTAAAAGGGAAATTTTTGAAAGTACTGAATGACAAATGCATTGCTTTTTCATTTCCACAAGGTAGTTAGAATATGTGCCTTATTTTAAGGGAACACAGACAGACCTCCAAAAAGTACATAGATGTAAGTTCACGTGTAAAGTTTTAGAAAGTGCACATTGAGTTTGTGGTGACAGAAAGCTAATCACAGGTCTCCAGAGAGTGCAGGTGAAAGGAAAGACAGACAAGAAAGAGTCATGAAGAAGCTAGGGGTTGAGGGGTGTGCTCTTGTTCTCGACTACAGTGCTGATATTTTGGCTTACCTATCTGACGCAGCTTTTCAAATTGTATATTTTTAAATGGTACAGTTTATTGAACAGAAATCAAACCTCATGAGAGTTTCTTTTTAAAAATGAGATGTATATCTCAACATTTAATCAATTCACCTTAGGTTTATCTCAGTGATTTATACTCATGAATGAAAAAGTTGTAATGCTCAGAACATGCTCTTAGGAGGAATTGAACTGATAATATCTGTCATATATATTGAATGTTCAAACTGCTAAGGGCTATTATGAAGAGTTTTTTTCTAAGAGGCTTGATAAATTCTAGTATCCTAGAAGAGGAAAGCCATAAATGACCTTTTGAAAGTTTGTCATATTGACAACAAATTGTGGTATTAGTTTTATATCACTGCATCTGAGACTTTCCATGGGTCAGGCATCCATGCACAATGTTACAGAATTCTCTGCTTCCAGTTTCCCTGGCTCTGACCCAGATGTTGAATGCCGTTCAGCGTCCTGACTGGGGAGTGACCCACTCTTTTTTTTTTTTAATTATCTTTATTGGTACATTACATATACACATCATGATTGCACTCCATAATGGGGATTTGTACCAGTATAAGACACAACTTAATTCTCATTTTTTCCCATAGCCCCACCCACCCTACCACCCCCCCCATATATATAAAATTTGTTTCCTTACTTTTTTGTTACAATCTCAACATTGTCCCCTCTTAAGATTGCAGGAAATGTCTAGGGTTTATATGCATGCAGTAGTAGATTTGAAGCTCCCATTTGTTTCCTGTCTTTTCCCCAGAGACCACTCTCAGATTGCAAAGGTTACCCACAATCCCCTGAGATGTGGATCACTCAGTGGGCAGCTCACAACACAACAGCTCATTTTTTCATGGCTAGCTGGAGATTTTCTTCTTTCGATCTGCTAAAACACAGATTAATTGGCTGTGACTTAATCCTGAGAGAAACCACTCTATCATCTTTGCTTGTGGGTGGTTGTGGTACCAAGGATTGAACTCAAACCTTGCACTTGCAAGGCATGCACAGTGCCACTGAGCTAAATCCCCAACCCCACACTCTGACATCTGTGCCTAGGAATGTAATGGAACCTAGTTTTTTTAGTAACTTTTCTCATTGTTGAGGCAAAATACAAGTACAAAATCCAATGTGCACAAGTTAAGGAAGGAAAGGATGATTTGGCTCATGGTATATAGAGGCTTCAGTTCATAATCAGCTGTTTCCATGGTTAGCATGGCAGAGGGGCATCTTGGAGAAGAAATAGTTCAGGGCAGGCAGAAGGTGGCAAACCAACAAAAGAAGACCACAGCTCTTTCTGTCCTTTATAGCTTATTCAGTGTACTGAGAGTGACTAGCACTCCCACCTTTAATCCCAGTGCCCTACGTCCTACCTTTCACCAAGAATCAATCCCAGAATTACCTCTGAAAAGCTCCACTTAGGACCTCATGAAAGTCTGGGTGGATGTCTAGACGCAAGCAATAACATTCATTGAGAAGTGACTGTCTCGTAGAATTGGGTGTATTCTATTGAGCAGGTATCTAACCACACTCAGATGAAGTGTGGTTACTTGGGCCAGTTTGGATACATCCACTATGTCTGTTTTATAAAGGACTTATCACATGCTTTAGTCTCTAATAATATATTTAAATACATAAATATATTTAAGTTCATAAGTGTGTGTCTAAGGACAATGTGATTCAGTTTGTATAAGCGATGTATACAAATGGACACTTCAAGTCTATTTAAATTATCTTGTTTGGAGGCACACACAAGCCCAGGCTCCTGTTGGGCATATCTGTACACAGTAGACCAAGCAGTGAAGGAGTTAACTTACCTTTATCTAAACCTGTCGATTTCCATTTTCCTCATCAGGAAAAAAAGACCTGTAATTTTCAAAATGAATCCACATTCTTGAGCAGTGACTGAATAAAAACCTGAGTATTTTAATAATTAGCTATTCAAATTATCTTATGGTTGTCTACTGTTCATAAAATCAAAAACATAATATAAAATAACATAAATCATAATATTAGTTACAGATGTCAGCTTCCTCCTTTTTTTGAAAGAAAAGGTGTTAATGAATTACTCTAGACTGATTTCTGACATAATTGCCAGGATTATACAATATATCATTCTACATTTATGCCAGCAAATTAGCATCTGTGATTCATACTCTGGTAGCTTTCTTAATTTTATCACACACTAAATACATGTTGTTTAGGTTTTTAAAATAACAGGTGCCTCTATCCCTTCTAGATTGGAGAGAATTTATAATTCTGCCATTGAATTAGTGAATATTTCAAAGATGACACTAACGATATGCCTGCAGGTATGCAGCAAAATATAGTTGCGACTCTGACAGACTACTAAATACTGCAAATGCATCAATAATTTCAATTTGAGGAATAGGAATTTAATAATATGAGGTCTTTTTTTTCTAACTAAAGTATTTTCTCATGACAAGGATACAACACTCAGCACTTAATATTCATTTCTTGGTGCCAAGAAGCCAGCTACCAATGGTGGAAGTGGGAGTTATTTGTAATATGCATGTACTTGCCATGGACTGTGTGTGGTATCATTACATATAAGAGCTCAAGTCTGCAGAACTTCTGCACCACCTTATATATGACTTTTGGGACATTTCTGATATACTCAGAGCCTCCTATACTGCAAAGTTACAGAATATCCTACTTAATGCATATAGGCAGATTTGTGTAACACTTTATTCAAGAGGATCATTCACAAAATAAAGCATTGCTGACCACATAGAATTCCTTCATTGCTCAATAACATATGTGTTATTAACCAGCTTGCACTACACTCAGAGTGCTGGCATTTCAAGTCACAGAAAGGCAGCCCAATATGTTATTTATAATTATGCAGTGTTTCTCCAGGATCAAAAAGTCATTCAGCCTGGTGTTTTACTTGAATGGAAGAAGAAATGTTAATTTATGTTATTTTATTCATCTTTGAAATGATCAAATAGTTGCAAAGGAAGATTAAAGTGCTGTGCAGTTAGTAGGTGTTACCTTATGGTCTGATTTCTAGGTTTATGTGTTTGTTTATCTCCTGGAAATCTCTTTTTTACTACCAACAAGTCAGGTATTCTCTATCTGCTTCACAAATTTAACTTCTTTGACTCTTAAAATGGTTGAAGGAGTTAGGTGTGGTTGTTGTCACCTATATTTCATGAGTAAGCATACTGAAGCCTCACAAGGCAAAGCAATTGGCATGTGGACACAGAATTCATGTGTGATGGAGCCAAAGCAACTCTGGAGTATGTACTTAATGACGGTGCCATGCTGTGTCACTCCCACATATGACTTGTGTTCACCCTTGTTGTCAGAAACGTGTTGCATGATGCACGTTCCTCCACTATCTTAGCTTGTTTCTGTTCCTGTCAGAGAATAATTGACATGGGTAACACATACACAGAAGGATTTCACTTGGCTCAGGAGTGAGGCGGCTAGTGCACCCCAGCAGTACAGGACTAGTAGGCTGGTGAAGTCCCGGGCAGCATTTCAGCACAGTGAGGGAAAGAAAGGAGAATAGCCATGTGCCAGAGCAGCCAAGCACAGGGGCAGCCTTGCTCTATGTAACATGCCTTTCTCACAAGTGGAGTAGTCATGGGAGATGTAATGAGCTCCAGCAAGATGGACATGAATCTTTAGTGGGGAAGGAGTCCTTATGATCTACTTAGCTCTCAGTATGCCCTAAGTTTACAAAGGCTGTTATTAAAATCATTGCATTTGGGACCAAGTATACTGCACATGAACCTTTAGGGAACAAATTATAGTCAAATCTTACCATCCGCGTAATGGCTGGTAATGCTTCCACCCTCTTATCATATTAAATCAGTGCTTGGAGGGCAGGGAGTTACCTGGTTTATTTCATTACCATCGCCTGGGATAGGGCCTGATGTGTGCAAGGTCCTCAGCAGAAGTATTTTGAATGAATAAATAATCAGAGTATTAGATGAATGTATGATGGATGTAAGGATTTGTCCCTTCATTTAAAGAAATCTTTCAGTCTAGAATGAAAAAACATAATTTATATAAAAATGTTCAATGTCATTTATTCCTTTCATATTCTTCAGAGAAGCTTTCTATAATGAAAACTACTCCAATCTGTGTGAAATATATTTGCTCAATTTTAAAATATATTAGAAGAACATATATTAAAACTCAAACAAGTTGTTATCTGTATAGCTTAGTCTTTTTTAAATTGAAATCTTTATTGGTAAATTGCATACACACACCATGATTGCACTCAACAATGATAATTTGTACCAGTATATGACACAACTCAATTCTCATTTTTTCCCATAGTCCTACCCACACTACCACCCCCACCCCCATATACATAAACTTTGTTTCCTTTCTTTTTTGTTATAATCTCGTTATTTTTTCCCCTTCACCTCAGATTAATTTGGAAGAGTTAAAAATGAATTTTTCATGAAATTACATTCCCATATTTTAGAATGGAGTCTCTGTAATGGAAACATTTTTCTGAGTGGCAGCTGAGGGATAGGTGGAGGGCACTACTGGAGGCAGCTTTGACTTACAAATACACCAAATGCTCTTGAATTGAAATAGATTAGGATATACAGGAATTAATAGAATTTGATAGTTATGTTTTTAATCCTCATATTTTTATTCTTTAATTGTGTATTTCTAGTTTTAAAATCATGGTCCATTCCTTTTTCTTCCAGAAAAAAGACAGATGTAAGGATTTAGGAAAGAAAATGAATATAATCAAGAGGGGGAAATTGGAATGAACTGTTATATAAATTTAAATGAATGGTGAGGATGCAAAGCAAGAAAATATCAGTGCATAGTGATGGATGGATGGGTTTTGAGTGCTGTAAGATTAAAAAAAAAAAAACAAAGCCTAAGGAGATGTATAAAATAAAAGTGAATATGGTACATGGCTATTGACTTATTATTTTTTAAACTCCAAAAACTTATACACTGAGGATCTACTAAAAATTTAGAAGAGATTGTTTTAGGATGAGTTATAAATATATTTCATAGCAGATAATAAATTCAAAGGGAAATGTTGCAGAAACTTCCCTAATAAGTCATTAGGATAAGATTTTTAATATGCACTCCTAAGTTTTACAGTTGGTATCATGAGGGTCTGTCATGTCTTGATAGAGCATGGTCTTTAGTGAAACCTCCACCAGAGAAAACTCTACTAGACTCTCTGAATATTAAATTGATAACAACAGCTTCTTTTACTCACAATTATTGTAGAGACAAGTAATGGCACAGTGCCTAGTGATTTATGTTTTCTGAAACTTCATAAACAGACTAAGTATAGAGAGTTTATGAAACACACAGAATAATGAAGAGAAGACTTATACCAAGGTAGCTAATCCTCCAAAATAACTGGCAGTGTTTCTGAGCCAATGCACATGAAGCCAAAGCAAGACCAGAGTAAACATGAAGTCAAATCCAAATTTATTTATCATAACTGATAGTAGGAAGACATGCAAAACATTTGGAGGAGAAAGAAGCTGAATATGCTAAATGAGAGTTTCACATATTGGCTGGTATTATGAATGGCCATATTTAAATACTCTACTAAATTATCTTGAAGTTCACCTTAGATTTTAGGGATCCATAATATTTTTTCTCTAACCTAACATGAGGAATGGCCTGTGATATATAAATTTGCAGAGACACTATTTTAACTGTGTGGAATTTATGGATTTTTTTGGTTATTCAATATTTCCATTTTAGTTCTTAGTATATATATTTTCTCTTCAAAATATTTGCTTTTTATTTTTTAGATGCCCTAAAGAAAATTGTGTCACTCATATGTTTTTTCCCTGTTCTTCTCCTTTGATAAAAAATGTGGCTTCTCACCCATCATTTTGATTTTTATAGACCTGGGTGTACTTACCTTGCATTTCCTTCCCATATTCAATAGTGTTTCCATTCCTTCCAAGAGAAACATATAGAACGTCAAGCTACCTAATGGTTATTATGTACTTTTAAAAAATTAGCTTTCTCCAACAAACTGATTTCTTTACCCAACAATTGCCTCATAGGCCAGGTAGACTTGTGTTTAGCAGAGTTCCTGGTTTCTGAGAATTCATCATACAAGGTTGAGCACAAGTATCTTTCTACATTATCACATTTAATTTTAGGTTTTTTTGTTTTTGTTTTTGTTTTTGTTTTTTGTTTGTTTGTTTTGTTTTTTTTGACAGGGTCTCGCTTTGTAGTTCAGGCTGGCCCTGAGGTCAGCCTCAAACTCACATCACAGCAATCCTCCTGCCTCTGCCTCTTGAGTGCTGGGATTACAGGCATATTCCACCATGCCCGGCACTGTGGTATGTGGTAATGATTGCTGCTGGGGTGAGTCTCCACACCCATTATTGTTATGTGGTTACCAGGGATCAAACCCCAGCCCTTGCACTTGCAAGACAGGCGCCAGAACCACTGAACTATATCCTCGGTTTGTCACCTTTAATTTTAACTAACAGCTGCTACCTAAATTGAAAACTAGAATGGAAGAAGAATCTACTTGGAATCCAGCACATTGCTCCTTAGAATTAAATCAAGAGTAGACACGAGTAGTCACACAGTGAGCATGGTGCCTGGTGATACAAAACATCAGCGTGAATCCTAAGTTCCCTGGGTGGTTGACACTTTCAGATGGATGGTTGAGTCTGAGTGTTTCGTATCTCAAGTCTCTGTTTGGGAATAGTGTAGTGCATGTCCTTTTCAACCTTGCAGAATTAATCTTATCACATGGGCTGATAGATGTTAGGTATGCCCATAGTAAGAGTTTTGAAACTTAACACCATCCTTTTGTCCTTGTCCTGTTTTTGTTCTCTGTGCATGCAGAAAAAAAAGAAAATGCTGCATAGCTAAGGGAGAAGCATTCATTTATCATGTGTCTTCATAGTATATTTTCTATGCTTTTTGAAAAAAGACCACCAGTACTAATAGCATAGCATAAGTGTTGGTCTTTAACTGTAATTAAAGCTTCATCCTCTGCTCTCTTTATTTTAATATGCTAGAGAACAAATTTAGATTCATAGAAAATTATGATATGCTCTCTAAACCCTTCACTCAATTTTCTCCATTGCTGAAGCCTCACATTCCCATGAATGTTTGTTAAATTATGAAACCAACATAGGTACATTCATATGCACTAAGATGTGGTGTTTATTTGACTGTTACTAGATTTTTCATGAATATCATCTCCTGAATCAGGATCCAATCCAGGATACCTCCATGAATTAATTATCTTGTCAGGCAAGGTCCTTTTTTTCTGTAACAATTTCTTTTTCTGTATTTCCTAGCCTTGACTGTCTTGAACTATTTTGGTCCCATAATGGTGGACCTTTACGAGCTTTCAATAATCCACACATATGATGAGGTCATATAACCAAGAGTGACCCTAATGCAGAATTCTGTTGTTTAAAGCCATTGTTCCAATCATTTTCTCTATTGTAATAATTTAGACCCAACTTGCTGTAGGTTGAATATGTTGCTATAGAAGTTATATGGAAATTTACTTACCACTGTGAAGGTATTAGACAGTAGGATCTTTCAAAGTGAGTCACCATGGTTTGGCTCATATGAATAAGATTTCTAACCTTATTTAAAAAAATAAAAAAGTTTGGAAGAAGTTTTCCCCTTTCAGCATGGGAAAATACAGAAGAAAGTTCCACCTATAAATCCTCCACCGACAGCAAATATGGTGATACCCTAACTCTGTACTTTTCAATCTCTGGAATTGTGAGAAGTAAATTTAGCTGGTGGGCTGAGCAACAGGGTCCTTGAGCCAGAGGGGTTAGGATGTAGAGATAAAAAGATAAAGATGATAAGAAAGCAGGTCTTTGGAAGGACTCATCGGCCAATACCAAGAGTGCCGTGTTTATTTTTTAGGCTGATTTTATGCACTGAAAACTAGTTCTGTTAAGGGATTACATCAACCATGTGGGAAGATTAACAATAATCACAGGATATGAGCAAGCACAATAATCTTAAACAACCATTTTTGCAGTTCCCCCCAAATTCTCTCTATATCTTATCTTGGTTAGTATTTCCTTGAAACTTTAACCCAACTATGAGCTATGTGTCATTTGTTTT